>VOPJ01013307.1:78810-109298 GCA_014673585.1 Semibalanus balanoides
AGCATCTGTTTATTTTCCCATTCACTTATAATGGGGAGGTCAGGAAATTGACCTGACCTTAGGTCACCGATATCGAAAATCCGAGATATACAAACTTTAGATAGTCATGCTCTTATGAAACCCTGTAAGTACGAAACCAATCTGCTAAAAACTGTGGCTTTGGTGGAACCGCAAACTTTTTCGGAGGTGGGGTCACTTGACCTAGCCTGGTGACCTGACCTGACATGACCTATTGCCAAAACTTTTTTGAAAGCTGTACAAAAGATGATCGAACAGGTACTGAAAATTTGGCGGCGCTACGCGCCGCCGTTTTCCCGATATCCAGGAAAAACCTGAGGGGGGGTGTCTAAACACCCCCCCCCCGGCCCGGCGCGGGTTAAAAGGCATGCTTTGCACAAGACCAACTTCCGTTGGGCGGGTGATAAATTGAAGCGGATTTATTTGGACTCGCTCGTCCTTCGCCGTTAAAGGCGTCTTACTGGTTAATATGAAAAGCCTGGAAAAACGTTGGGTCAAAGTTATAGGCAATGACTACCTAATGGCTCATGTTAGCTCACAGTCACACACCACAAATAAGCCAATATCATGAGGTTGTGCATAAATGGAGTGATACAGAAAAAAGACATTTCTTGCAAGAAAACAAGGAAGCATGTTCCCAGCTACTATCTCAGATTTTGCAAGACAAATCATACATTCATATTTCATGCCTTCTCGAAAATATTGGAAAGCATGGTTTAGGTAATGAGGTAAAATTATGTTTGCCTAATGCCCAGCATTTCAACATACATTGTCACTTGATTAAATTGTCTATTGATTCAAGCCTTTCAGAAAATGCATCTGAGCAGAAAGTGATTGTAATTTATGTCTTCTGTGTTCAAAGGTACACATTAGCGGATCTATGATTTAGTTTTTTGGCGCCATGGGGGGCATCACCCCAAAAAATCATCAAAATTAAAACAAAAATCGTCGGATTCCGCTCCCTTATGCATTGCTAGACGTTTTAAAATAAATTTTCCTTTGTAAAAGATGTTTAGATTTTCTTCTTCATCAGGAAATGTGTACATTTGCGCGATTTCAGGCGGTTTGGGGGGCATTTGCCCTGATGGCCCCCCCCCTCCTTCCCTCCCTTGGATCCACTAGGAATGTACACCCGTTAACTTGACCCACTGCATGCACTGAACGACCTTCAGTAACAACAACAAAAACAAGCCTGAAGCCATGCCGTAATAACACTGATTTTACAACGTCTCTGATGCGTCACAAATGCCGCTGTAAACTGCAGACAGCTGATAAGGCAAAAAAAGAATCGGTGTTTGTGAGATAAATAAAAGGAAAACAGATAAAGAGAAACAGATTAAGATTTACTTTTAGCATTCCTTCATACTTTGGATTAACGAGGAAACATTGTTTTTAATATCTCTCATACACCAAATCAAGTATATCTAGTTTAAAGACAAATTTGCTAATGTTTCCTGACACCTGCAAAATATTGGTGGTGTTCTTTAGAAATGAGCACAAATATGGATCACTGTGTATGTAGCTGTACGCTGCTCCTTGCCAAGAATATGTGGCTAATGCTCATTGCCTACGTCATAAGAGAATCTGATCACGCATTTGTACGAGTCAAGAGAACACAATAACCTCTCATATGCGCGAAACTTTTTTATCATGCGATCTTTCATAAGAAAGAATTATATGAAAGTGAAAGGTGGTTTATGGGGTTGTGTGCTGGTATGTCATTATTTTGGAGGTCAGACTAAGATTTTCGAAGATTGGTGATATTAAGTTAGTTGGTTGGAAAAAAAACTCTGCTGATTATTTCCTATGATGATTCCCCCCCCCCCGTAGGTCATTTTTTGAGGTTGTTCTTACCCTGTTTTCATTGTGACTGACTACTCCTCCAACAGGCAACAACCAGACTTGGTGCTGTTACAAATAGTTGACGTTGGGCTTCCCCTTTTGTGACCCTGACAGTTCAGGTTTGAACACTTTGTCAGGTGAACTTTTATGCATATTTTGCAAGAAGTGTAAATATTTATGAGGAAGCAGTCAAAGCCTTAATCTTTGTTATTGTTTGTTTATGCTAGTTGTCTGCGGTTTTCATATGTTTTAACTTTCAACAACATATGATTGTTAAATATGCAGTTTATACCAAACTGAGTACCTATATTCACATAGATTACGCTTCATTTGATTTGCCATCAATATGTCTGCCATTAAATAACTCATTGTTCAATGTGGACGCCATGAGACCTTTGTTGTCGGAGCGCCATAAAACACCAATCATTATCATCATCATTGTTCAATGCAGAACTGTTTGTGTTAATCTCTTTGCTGCTCACTAGCTGAGGTGTCTATATTTGTTTAATCATCCCAATTCCCATCAAAATTCCTTTTTTGTATTTTTCAATTTATAACAATTTTGCTACCCACCAACTAGCCGCTACAGCCAAATGATTGCTTGAGCTACCCGCTATTGTCCATGCGGATAGAAAATATCCGCATATGGCGGGTAAGCGGGTAGAAAAATGGCACCTCTAGTCCAAAACCACGTTGTTGAACTAAAGCACACTGAGCGAATGTATTTTAATATGCTTCAAGTGAATATTATTGAGTCTTTTTTAATAAACCTTTTTCAAAGATTTACAGTGTGCTTCTTGACACCCTGAACAATTTTTTGCCGGGGGACTTCGGAAACTTATTTAAAAACAGACATAAAATATGATAGTATAATACATATTAACTGTAAATTATCCAACAACCTCTGTTCCAATATTCTCCAAAACCATTTTCGTTAACCCGCGCGGCGTAGGGGGGGGGTAAATATTACCCCCCTCTTATCTTCCGAACCAATAACCGCAGCGAGACGCGCAAGGCGGCGATCGAAGCTCTCAATGAAACGAATCGAATGCAGGAACCCGAAATTTTTCAAAGTTAGTCCACATGTAAGGTCACGGTCAGGTCATATGGAAAATTCGAGTTAATTGAGTTAATGGTTCATACTTTCAATTAAAATCCTTGATTAAGACTGTCAATGCACATAAAGCTCTCAAAGGTGTAATACATCTATTGCATTAAGTAAAAGTGAATTGGCATGCAATGTCAAGGTCGGTCAGGTCAGCTCAAAAGATCACTGTCACGAGAAAAGAGGTCAAAGCAAGCCTTGTGACACATGTTTTTGAGGGGTTATTTTTGCACGTAAAATCGATAGATAACAGTCATTTTGCACATTAACTTGACGCAACGTCAAGGTTAAGATCAGGGTATCTAAGGTCAAAACTGAAAACTGACTAATCTGAATAAACAATGCATGTTTCTAAGTTAGTTTTGTCTCATAAACATAAAAATGACAATTATATATCTGTATGAGGTCAAAAAATAAAAAACCGTTATTTTGAAAAATGACGTCATTACCTTTTTTATGCTTGGAGAGCAATCAGTCACTGAAAAATGAAGCTATTACTTTGAAATTTGGTCTGGGTATTTCATTTACCAAAGTACCTGCTTTTCAGTATATGATACTCCGGTTTTTTAAGATACCTTTTGATAATTTTCAATTTTTTTGGGGAAATTTCTGAAAAAATCAGTTTTTTTGGATTTAGGGTAGTCAAAAAACAAAAAAATGGCAAATCGAAATTGGCCATCTTTGTAAGAAAATTTAAATTTCCTTCCTTAGTACAGTTTGTGCGTTTGCGAAGTTTTTGCTTTAAAGCTATGTTTTTCTTAACGAATGCATCAAACATGTATCGTTAATCAAACCAAAAATGGCATGACATGGGACGGTCATCCAAAACGTCATTATCTTTCCAAAGTTCTGAAACTTGTTTAGATGAAATTTTTTTTAGGAAGACGTCAAAAATTGATGCTGGATAAGGTACTTGAACTTTGACGTCGTTATCTGTTACCGTTTTCAAGTTATTACGGAAATACGGGAGGGGGTAATATTTACCCCCCCTACGCCGCGCGGGTTAAAGGCCTCTTGTTTGCAATCTACTAAAAACCTTACGCGTCGTAGTCTATTATAGTCAGGGGACATAAGCAGTTGAAAAAATACATAGTAAACCATAATTGAAGATTTCGAAGGTACATTTGTCGAATTCAAGGCGAAAATGGTTGGTGGCTGTAGATGAAACTTGGCAAAAACATAAATAATCAATTTGTCGAAGGTACATTTTAATATAAATTATATTGGCATATCCTATATCAAATAACCTATTATCAATTCAGCTATCAAACAAAAAACCTCAAATTTTCGAATTTTATTAAAATCCACAAATTTGATAATTTTAAAAACAGCTTGCATTGTTTTAAAAGTATTGAAAAATAGATTTGCAAAAAAAAAGAAAAAATGTAATTGAAATGTGTTCGGTAAATATGTGTACCATATTTCAAATTGAAATCGTCAAAATGGGTGACTTATGACCTTTAAAAAACGACAATCTCTCCCGGCATACCATGCATACAAAATGCATTTCCGTTGTTGCGTTTTACTTCTGTTCTATGGAACAAACAATGTGTTCTAAGGTTGTTTTTAGCGCTTCAGACAAAGTAAAACACACATATTGACATAAATCAATTAATTCCCGTCAGAACCCAGGGCTACCATGCCATCTACAAATCGCGTTCTTACATATATTTGCTTGCATTTCGAAGACCGAGTCTATATGGACGACCGGGAAGTTGGTGTGGCACCGTCACACCAGTTTCAAAGTTTCTGTGGCAGCTGCCACCCCTGCAGCACCACTTCCGACGCGTATGCTCACCGCACGTTGAGGTAAGCAGGTTCCTGAACAGCTGCGGCAGCACCGGCGCGGCGGCGGCCGTTACGGCGCACAATCGTCATCTCTCTGACGTCATCTCCCGGAGGTACTTAAACGTTCCGCGGGCGGCTGGCCAGAGTTATCTGCCGCGGGAGGGCGGCTGGCCCAAGCTCTCTGCTCGCGGAGGGCAGCAACTGGTCGCCAGTGACTGGAGGAGATAACTGAGGAGACGGACACAGCGGTGGCAGAGGAGACTGTTGAGATACCTCGAACATCGACATCCAGCATCGAATCTCCAGCATCAGCTTCCAGCATCGACAAAGAGGAAGGCGAAGGTAGCTCAGCCGACGGGAGCAGGTGGCTTCTGAATATCATATAACGATAGCAGCTTTGCTGATCGACAGATGACCACCACCATGCCACTCATCACTCAGAGAGAGACCGTGGGGACCCCTGGGAGTCCCCCAACTGCAGTCCGTCGCGTGCCACTCCCATCTTCGGCGGTTGAGCACCTTGGTGAGAAGCCATCAGAAGCTCAGAGCAGCCAAATGAAGTCGGCGCCAGCCTCCGCCAGGACTGAAGTCGACGCCGAGTCGGCATCACCACCACGTCGTTACGCCCTTCGCAGCATCGCGCTTCTCACCACCCTGCACGTGGTGGCCGTCTTCGGCTTGTGGCACGAGCTGTTCCTCTGCGACATACGCACCATCATCCACCAATGGCTGTGGGGTGTCGCCAGCGGACTGGGCATCACTGCAGGGGCACACCGTCTGTGGACACACCGCACCTACAGCGCCGGCATTCCCCTCCGTATCGTCTTGATGCTGTTCTTCACCGTCAGCGCCCAGAACGACATCCACGACTGGGTGAGGGACCACCGGCTGCACCACCGCCACTCGGACACCGACGCTGACCCCCACAACGCCCGGCGGGGCTTCTTCTTCTCCCACTGTGGATGGCTGATGGTGCGGAAGCATCCGGAGGTGAGGCGGCGCGGGGCCAGCATCGACATGGCTGATGTCCTGGCCGATCCTGTTGTGGCGTTCCAGCGCCGTTGGTTCGTGCCTCTTGTCCTGGCACTCAGTCTGGTCATACCGACGCTGATCCCGTACCTCTGCTGGGGCGAGCGATGGCAGTCGGCGGTTGTGGGGTCCGTCGCTCGCCTGGTAATCTCTCTGCACGCCACGTGGCTGATCAACAGCGCGGCACACAGCTGGGGCATGCACCCCTACGACGAGGACATCCTCCCGGGCGAGAACCTCGTGATCGCGATCATGGTGCTGGGAGAAGGCTGGCACAACTATCACCACGCGTTCCCGTGGGATTACCGGACGGCGGAGCTGCCCGGTTATGGAGCCAACGTCACCGCAGGGTTCATCGACCTCTGCGCCCACTTAGGCTGGGCCTGGGGCAGGAAGACGGCCTCGAGGGATCTGGTGAGGAGGCAGGCAGAGGGGGGTGGAGACGGTAGCTGGCGCCCCCAGCCACCCGCCTCGCCGCCCCGTCGCACCAGCATGCCCTCCAAACAGGACTGCATTCGCAAACTGAAGGAGACTGCGGGGACCCTGTTTGGGTCCAGAATTTTATCTAAGTAGCTGCTGGTCATGTCGTTTGGCTTGCTGTTAGACGCCATCGGACAGTGAATTGCTTGGAGCTGAGAAGCCACCACATAACAAGGTCTTAGGCTTTGAGTTTTGTTAGCAGGTTCATGTTACAATCATACATTTTGCATCACTCATTTCCACACCATGATACAATTAAAAAAGTAATTTAACGGAGACAATGGCTGAAGACACAAAAAATAAGCAGTTGACTCTTGTTATCTCCATGCTGCTTGACTTTCTTGTCTGAAATTAATTTGATAATAACTGCAATCTTATGGCAATATGCATCGATAACAGCGCTTAAAGTTGAACTCAATTTGCCGTCGATCATAAACAGCGAGAATGCAACAAATGTTCAGGACCTATTAGCATACAATCCAGTGCATATGCGTTAATTGCAATGCTTTGTAAGGATGGTGACAAGACGAATGTTTATATGTCTCTTGCTTCTAGCTAGTTTATAGGTGTCATGATATTTCTGCTGACCAGCCAGCAGTGTGTGCTTCCCATGATCTTGGGCAGCGTTAAGAGGAGTGTTGAACATTTATTAAGGAGTGTTTAATATTGAGGATTGTTAAATATAAGGAGTGCTTAGTATAAAGACGTGTTTAACATTTAAGTATTTGTGGTAGAGTTCTACATGTGGCGGCTATCCCCATGGCTGGCCGAACCCTATGGCCAATGGGGTGGATCGGACTAGGAAATTTATAGATCATGGCTGTGGCTACGGCTGTGGCTGCATAGTCTACCAGGATTTATATCAATATTATCAAACCAATCGTGGTTAAAAGAAGTCTTGGCATGTTGCTATAACAGTAGACTGAAAATAAACACATAACATTAATTTACAAAAATTGCCTCGCCGGCTTGGCCAACGGCCAGCCATTGTACTTTGGGAGTGGCTGTGGCTGGCTGTGGCTGTGATGCCATGGCTGTGGGGCGGCTAGGCCAAGGAAAAGTGCAGCCATGTCGAACTCTAATTTGTGGTTTAAATACACGAATATGATTATCGGACATGCAAAGAATGGCAGTACTCACAGTCACGGCTGCGGAGTCGGAATCGGAGTCGAAGTCAGAGTCGAAGTCGGAGTCGGTGATTTCAGCCGGAGTCGAAGCCGGTACAATTGTTCGGATTCCTACTCCAGCTGTCAGTGTCAGCAGCTGTCAGCAAAGCATTTATCAGGTGCATTTTAGTGAACTACCGGAGGCGATGACAAAAGAAACCATGTTCCTTTGACTTAGCTTGGCTCAATTCCCTTGCCAATTAATTATTTTAAATTATGACATTTCTACTACGGTGGGCGAAATAGAACGAAATAGAAATAGGTCTATCGTCGGATGAAGATCCTGAATGTCACCGCCTGGATTTGTTTTGCAACTATCACGTAAATAAATTTATACACAAATTAAAGGGAGTTTGCCTACTCACATTGGTCATGTGGAGTTGTTGACTCCACGTGTCTTTGTCTGAACAGATTTGTCTGAATTTAGCCATGTACATCATTTCCCCAGAATCACTTTAGTTGCTGAGATATTCCAAAGTCGCCAATCACATACTGGCAGATTTAATGATCGTTTTCGCCAGAGAGCTTTCGCTACTAGAAACATTGGCTCTTAGAAATTAGCAACGCTAAGCATATATTGTTGGCTCTGGCCAATGAAAACAACTCGTGAGCACTGATAACAGCTTCCGAACAGATTCTCGATCACTGTAAACCAAACCTATTTGCATTGCTCATAAGGTTTGTTGTATCGAGTCTTTAGTGCGCCATTAATAGGTTAACATGCTTCCGCTACTCTGTTTATAAGTGACGTTCCGTTTATGAGTTTTGAAAACAAGAACAAATGCAAAACAGAATTTAAAGTAAAAATTCAACCTAAAGGGGCTCGCAGACGTGAATTTTTATGCGTAACAAGTAATCAAAGAATAGCTTCTTACCGTAATAAAAATATATTTGACATTTCAAAAGAGTAGGCACACTCCCTTTAAGTTTAAGTGGTGTGTATAGCCTGCCATAGGAGGATAAAATATTACACGTACCTTTATTGTATGTACAGCACGATATTTAAAAAAGAAAAAAAAAACGTGTTTCAGCGACACCAAAGTCCCCCACAGCATGGCTATCCTTGAATTTAATCCACGTTTGTTTAACATTTGTGAACGGTAAAAATATGTTATAATCTAACTTACTATTTAAAGAAAGTCTGTCTTTTCGTCTGTCCGTGTTTTGCCAACTAAATTTATCCATATACGTATCATAATTACGACATGTTTCGTCACACTAGCATTGAACAGTAGCCGTTTTCACGATGGGTTATTTTGCGCGAAATGTTTTAAAACATTTTAAAATGTTTTAAAATGTTTTAGTAGTTTCACTATGGACTAATTGGCGAAAAAATGTTTAAACCCTCGCCCTACGGTCCCATACGGCGAGGTTTAAAACATTTCTCGCAAATTTCCCATCGTGAAGACGGACTACACTGAACATTTTTAAAAAACATTGTATATGTTTTAAAACATTCGCGCAAAAAAGCCATCGTAAACGCTATATTAAAAATCATTTTGCAATCGCTGACATCATGTGTCATATTATTCTGCTCCCATTTCCCAAAATCAGCCTCCTCTTTACAGTAAAATAATGTCTGACTGTGTTAGAAAAAATAACACGACACAACTCACGATAATACCGCCGTCGCCCTCTTGATGAGCGGAACTCAACTATACGCAATCAGCGTGAGGATTGCTGCATTAACACACCAGCGCCATCTATATATATATATATATATATTATTATATAATATTTATATATAATATAATCATTAATTATCAATCGCACGCAGACACCCCAGTGACACCATAGCACAAAGAAGGGTGTTAAGCAGCAAAACGAGAAAATATAGCCGTTCGCACTGAATTGAGTGTTTAAAGTCACAGACCAATCCCATTGACGGGTGAGTACCTCGGTAATTTGATCCCTTGACGGGTGAGTACCTCGGTAATATGACGAATAAAAAACGTAAAAATGCAGTACCTTTGTATGCATAGATCGTCCAGCGCAGCGGACGGGTTAGCACTAGTGTGGCTCTTCTTGACGCATGAGACACAACAGCGTGAGCAAACAAATAAATGATGGACATTTTGTAATACTTGTTTTGTATTGTTTGACAACATATAATTTTAACTCTATCGTGTCACATGCATATTGTAACTACCGTTAACTACCGTCTCTCAAATACGAGGTGAGGTAAGCAGTGAAGCCAAACCTAATGCGTAAAGGTCCCAAACCGGCTCTACCGACGTAGGCCTGTAGCGCACGGCGTGCGACGCAAAACAAAACTTTCGTTATATACGTCTTTTAACATTAATGAAGTATACATCTCTATAATATACCCTTAATTTTCGTTGCACTGCAAAACACTATAGCGTGAGGAAACTTGCGTTAATGCGCAATTGAAGGAAAGGGGCAAACATTGACCCCCCATGACGAACTTTTGCGCGGCGCAAAACCCATTGCTCTATAAACATTAAACTTTTGGTGCCTGACTTTTGGTACCTTTTGGTACCAGACTTTCAGTACCTTACTGCATATAAATTTCACACCTCCTGCCCAAAGAAAAACTGGCTGTTTGCGAGCGGCCTCCAGCCTTGTTATGAACAACAAGCATTTGAAAAAGGTAATTTTACTTGGTTCCCGGATGGCGACTTATTAAGCGCTCACGTTCGATTGTTTTAAATCAAATTAGATGTTTTGCCCATCCATTTTCAACTAACAGGTATTTAATGCACTACATTTCACACATCAAACATTTATCTGAACCGATTATTCATAATCAATAAAAAACGCTTGAAAAAAGGTGATGAATTCGGCGGATTAACTTGGCTCCGCACGGCAACGTATTTAGTGCATGCGATTGTTTCATTAACCATTCAGGACCGTTGCCACGTTTCTTGGTGCACTTACTTCATTGGCGGGCACCACCTGGCGGGGCTTTGTCAACATGCAGCGCAGCTCTCTCGCGGACCCAACTTCCTGGACCTGGTGCCTCCAAGCGGGGTGACCATATCAGGGCCTTGGGCCGAGCGGTGAGTTGCGCGGTCTGACCACAGTAGTGGTGGGCGAGCCATCAGTGGCGGTGCAGGAAAGACCCGTCGCGCGGTTGTTAGAGAGCTCGGCTCTTGAAACTACGAGGCGGCGCGGCCGGATGTGGGAGGACTGCGCACAGTGCTGAGACTCGTCCCGTGGAGCATGCTGTACAATTTGCCCGTTGATGACGCAACCATCCTCTTCTACGAACTCGTCAACTTAGCCATCGCAGACCACATCCCGCTGGTCCACCTGAAGCGTCGCCAACCACCATGATTTGACAGAGAGCTTCGGATGTCGCTGAGAGAGGAGGCAGTTCATCGAAGAATGAAGCGAACTAGGACACCCGATACAGATACTTTATTTAGTGAGAAGCACAGGCTTTTAAACAGCTCTCGAGCTCTAAATTATGTGATTACATAAAATATCTGACCGATGATCTTAGAACAAACCCTAGACGCTTGTGGACATTCGTTAAGAGTGCCAGGGGCAGAATCAGTGAAATATCCCCACTTTTAAATGGCAATGATCATTGGCGGATCCAGAGGAGGGGGCCAGGGAGCCATAGCCTCCCCCCTTGGGCATAAAACTTGAGGGGGCACTCTGACCACCTGAGGGGGTACTAGTCGCCTGAGGGGACCCTCTTGCCGCCTGAGGGGGTACTAGTCGCCTGAGGGGACCCTCTTGTCGCCTGAGGGGGCACTCTGGCCGCCTGAGGGGGCACTCTGGCCGCCTGAGGGGGCACTTCTGGCCGCCCTGAGGCACTCTGGCCGGCCTGAGGAAGCAACACCGTCCACCATAAATGGGGCACTCTGGCCGCCTGTGGGGCACTCAAGGCCGCCTGAGGGGGCCCTCTGCCGGCTGAGGGGGCACGTCTGTGACCTGAGGGACCTTGGCCGTCTGAGGGGCTCTGGTCGCCTGAGGGGACCCTCTTGCTGGCCTGAAGGGGCACCCTGACCGCCTGAGGGGCACCTGGCCGCCTAAAGAGCACCCTGGCCGCCTGAGGGGGCACTCTGGCCGCCTGAGTCGGATGAGGGGCACTGTGTTGACCTGAGGAAACCTCAACATTTTGCAAATAAAAAAGTGTTGAAATAGGGGCACCCTCAAAATATAGTGGACCAAATCCGTCGAGTTTTCAGATTTGGATATAGGTAGGGGCACCGCTGCAATTGATGGCCCCTTCCTTGAAGATTTTCTNCAATTTCTTGAAGTTATATATTTGGTGGCAACAAAAAATGGAACCTGTTACATTACCAGTTGTTTGTTACAGCTCGATGCATATGCAAACAGTTATTATTATCATATGTACCATTGAGTGCTGACTACCACCGGTCATTGTGATTTACTATCCGAGGAATATGTATGTATATGAAAAACTAACTTTATTTAAAGATTTTCATCATACCGAGATGTGCAACCAGGAATAGGGGAAACCGAGGCCTGGCTCCACTCACGGTCTGGTTCCAGTATTAACAAACAATTCCACGACCTATAGTTAAAATTTCACGCCACCTCGTGGCGTCACATCAGTGGCCATGTCGTCATAACGAAGCCATCGCTATCGTTTTGGTTCGTTGTAACGGTGAATTGAATTACTAGCATGTTTAGCTTCTTATTCTTGATAAGGCCTACCGCCTATTTTGTTGGATTCTATCAGGCAAAGCCGTAAAAATTTCGCGCCGCTTCGCGGCGCTTAATGACTGTTCAGGGTGGACGCAGGCCTCCCCTGAACGGATTTATCGGACCTCCTCGTGCCCGCGGTAAGGTTGCGTGAGTCACACATGGTGCCTTGCGGCGCTACGCGCCGTCAGGGTCATTCGTCCCACTGCTGGCGGGCAACGGAGGTCGTTGGCGCCGCCACCGCCAACCCTAACTGCCTCCAGTTTTGCAATGAGGATATATTGCATATCGAAAGCTTCGCGTTATTTCTATATAAAAAATTTCACGTTGGTAAATGTTCTTAGTTCTGTAGTGGGAAGTTGAAGTGAGGATGTTGTACGATGAGATAGTGAAATGGACTGTGTTCGTCTGTGAGTGGGTTACCTCACCATAGAAACTTGAGTTCTAACAAAATACAGTCCCAATGCACACATCTAAGTTTTCTGCGAGCGCGAGGTGTCTGATAAATACATAACATGAAAATCCACACTACAAATGCTGCAAAGGATTGAATAAAAGCATAAAAATTAGTTGAATTTTTTCGTCATTTTAGTTCATCTTCTCGACTTAAAAATATCGGCGACGCCCCTGGGTACTGCTGACAATTGACATAGTTTTTATCAGTGTAAGGCAGTGTCGGAACAATAAAACTGCAAGCTGACATTCTGCAATATCCCAAAAGGTCGAAACAAAATCAATACAAAAATCATTAAAAACCCTGAGGTAGCAAAATAAAGTGGTCCAAATCCGGGGAGAAATCCGAAATTTGGGGTAGGTAAGGTTCGCCCAGAACGGTTTCCCCCAAAACAAAGGCTGAGGCAAATGCTGGATCTGCCCTTGCCGGGGTGCCTCCTTTCTAGTAACAGGGACCTCCTGTCTAGCAACGGGGGCCACCTGCCTAGTACCAGGGCCTCCTATCTAGTACTGGGGGCCTCCTGTCTGTAGTACCGGGGACCGGACCTCCTATCTAGTGTCTGGGGCCTCCCGTCTAATATCGGGGGCCTCCTATCTAGTACCGGGGGTCCTTTTTTAGTACCGGTGCCTCCTGTCTAGCACCGGGGCCTCCTATCTTGCACCGGGGCCTCCTGTATAGTACCAGGGCCTCCTATCTAATCTAGTACCTGGGACCTTCTGTCTAGTATTGTGAGCCTCCGACTTATTCTGGGGCCTCCTGTCTAGTACCCGGTGTGTGTGTGGGGGGGGGGGTCCTTAAGGTGTCCAGGAAACAACATTTTTTGTCGGTGCAAGGTTTGCAATTGATACGGCGTTCTTTTTTAGGTAAATAACAAGTATGCCAAATTGCATTGCAATCTTTTGAGTTTTGGTCCCCCGGGCCTCGGAAAGTTGCTGACACCTACCCCAAAATTGTCCGCCCCTGAAGCTCATTGGTAGAGCGCTGGTCTTCTGACCTATCCCGGTAGTGGCAGCCCGGGTTCGAGTCGCTTCGGTGCTCGCTATTTGCTCCTGACTGGGATGGCCTGCGGCGGTGGCAGCGGTCGCACTCCAGGCAGGTGACGTCAGTGACGGGCGGACTCGTTTCCAGGTATGTTGGGCAAGTACAACTTTCGGTCTTTCTAAAATTTCTGCCGGCCAACAGTGAATTGCGCGATCGGTGGTGAGATTCAGGGACCACGCGCAACAAGCTCTGCTTAGCGCGGGTCCTGACCTCGGAAAGCCATGCATACAAAACATTCGGACTAAATTGATAAAAAGGTAAAAAATCAAAGTCGTCACACAGACCTCCAAGGCTCCATGACCATATGTGCTTATTTGAAAGCTCTTGTCGACTAGAATAAACTTTAATACAGTTTAAATGCTTTGAATTGAATAGTTTTCGTTTTGAGGGTCAATAAGCATCTACCAAAACCAAGCCCTTAACTATTGAATTTATAACATTTGAACAGTATATACAGGGTGTCCCAGAATTACCCGAACATCTGTTTTAAAGTGAATATAGCTACTGCACTGTACCCGATGAAGCTACGGTTGTCAAACTTTTATTAAATACTCCTCAGGAGTCGACCTTGAACACAAAAACCCTCCCAAGGTCCGGATGTGGCCCGTGTCAGTTGCTAGGTAAGGTCAGCGGTTGGTGTTTGTTTTTCGTTTTGCGCCCAAGCCGCTGGACCGTCAACTTTGGCAATGAGTACAGGCCCATTGGTTCCGCAACAGAGCTGTGGCCATGATTTTTGCTGGACAGCCTCAAAACGTGCGTAAGCAGGTTGGAATTCAGTTGCACCCAACCTTTAACCGGTGGTTGAAGCGTGCAAAGGTGGGAGACAACCTGGGTCAGCAGCCTTGGTCTTAAACCGAACCAAGCCTGCATCCGGTCCGCCAAGAACAGTGATCGCGATGGCGGTTAACAAGGCGCCACTAATTCCACGCCGTAAAGCTGGTCCACGCCCTAACCTGGGCTGGCTACATCACAATCCAAATTATCGGTGCATCCGCTATCTTCGCGAAAAGTTATTATTTGCGGTCTTCAAAGCTGCAAAAAGGCCGAAATTGACCAAAATGCAGCGCACGCACCGCCTCAAGTTCGCAAGAGACCACAAAAAAGGACCAAAAAAGACTGGAATCGCGTGTGGTGCGATATGGTCCGATGTGGTCCATTTTAACTTTTCCACCCCCGTAATCGGCAAAACGACCGTGTGTGAGCGTCAGACAGTGCCGACGTTCTCGCGATAAAACGGTCAAGCGTCCACAAAAAGCGCAAGTGTGGATGATGAAGCCCATTGTGCTCTCTCTTGAAGCTGCACGTGGTTCCCTCAAAAACCACCATAATGTACATTAATACCGTCAGCAAATTCTGGCAAAAGAAGGACTTGATGCTGTGAAAACGGAGGCCACAGGGACGGATCCGGTTGAAAAGAAAGTTTGGTGGAAGATCAGGATTCGACCATCTTCATGCAGGGCGGTTGCGCCCCCTCAAACGACCCCAAGCAACTCAATAGTGGTGCAGAATTAAATTTTTGCTGGGTTTTGGGAGAAAAGGCCATTATAAACTGTAATAGTCCGAACTAAAGTAAGATTGAAAATATTTGGGGCATCACTAAAAACAGATTGATTCAAGGAAAACCTGTCACAAGCATCATCGCGACTTTAGCAAACAGCTAAAGCGGGCGTGGGTAGCTTTTCACCCTGATGTCTGGGCGAATATAGGCTGCCGAATATGGCCAACTGAATAAGTCATTGCATTGGCTGGTTTAGTTGGCTATGTTGTTAAAATAAAGACAAAAAATATAAATTGTCTTCTTTTGTGTAAGGCATCAAAGACCAATGCCTCGGGTAATTCTGGAACCACCTGTAAGTTTTATTCTATTCGACAAGAGCTTTCAAGTGAGCACATGGGGAGGGTCTTACACAACATCAGTTGGATCCGGGGGGCCAAAGGGCCATGCCCCGCCAAAGGTCCTGGAAGCTATAAATTTGGCAACCCCAAAAAACAGCCAGGACAACTGGTCGGCCTCTGCAAATTGATCGTACAATTTTGCCTTTGCAGCAGTCAAAATCCAGCTATCCACAGTAAAAAACGGGAAAACTTTGCGCCGCTTCGCGGCATGACACAAGCTTTGCAATTCCTGAAAAAAGGAAAATGCGGAAATGAATTGCATTAAATGTTTGGCAGAGGCTCTCCCGGGCGTTAATTGCCAGCCTCAGGGACCGGTATTTGCATCATGCCGAGGAGATGTGCATCCAGGAAAAGGGGTGACCTGAGGCTCGGCTCATCTCTTGGTTTGGTTTCAATATGCAATGCCCAATGCCCGGTCAACAATGCCCGGTCAACAACTTTTCGCTAGCTTCCCTCCCGCTCAACAACGCTAGATCGCCACTGCCCCGGGATCCCTTGTTTTGCTGGGGCCCTGTCTCTGGTGGACCCCCTCCATACTGGACGTTGGCCCTCGACTCTTATTTAAACTTACTATTGTCTCGCAAAGTCTAGCCCATTCTGTGAAGACGGCTACGTCACTGAAACATTTTAAAACATTGTAACGTATGTTAATTAACGACATGTTATGTCTTGACAAAATTAAGCCATCGTGAAAACGGCTAGTATCTAAGAAATAATTTTGCAGATTGCATGACATCATGTGTGTATATTATTCTGCTCCCTACATTTCCCAAACATCAAGCCGTCCTTCTTACAAGTAAAGATAATGTCTGACTGTGCAAGAAAAAATAAACACGACGCAACTTCCCATCGAGAAAATACGCTGCCGTCCACCCTCTGATGAGCGGAACCTCGAACTATACGCAACCAACGAGGCACGGGTTACGGTTTGTGCACACCAGCGCCACCTATATAGAATATGCGCACACCAGCGACACCTATATAGCACGGAGAAGGGAATTAGCAGTAATAGTAAAAAATATAGCCGTTCGCACCAAATTGAAAAGTCTAAGTCACAAACCACGATCGCTTGACGGGAGTAAGTCGATAATATGACGAATAAAAAACATAAAATGCAATCTGTATAGATAGATCGTCCAGCGGAGCAGACGGATTAGCGTTATAATAGTCAACTCATAGCTATTGCGACCGAAGTTGTAGAGCATGGAGGTTGTATGTTGTTTCGTACATACACTCATCGTCAACCACTTCCAGTGCAAATGCCACCAAATTGCTGTCTAGCTGGCTGCCGGGCTGTGCAGAGGTCGATCGCACGCCCCGATAAATTGTCACGCTTACATAGGATTGTCATAATCTATGTCATGTTGAGCCATGCACTGGGAACAACAGAGTTATAGAAAATTGACTAAAGAAGACTTGGTTTACGTATATTGTTTCTGTCGACCTTATTTCAAATACCACTGCAGTTCAGGTGACACGTCACGTCAACTCGCCTGATTTACTTTCACCCCGCCAAGCACTCCAGAAATAGCTTCTTAAAGGGACACTGCCATCTTCCAAAAAGTTCTCAAATGTACGCCATTTGTGGTGCAAAATATGGAAAGTTAATTGCTGCTTGAACACCGATATGACATTCGTTTCTCACAACAAGTGATTCAATTTCATAAAAAAAAATACTTTTAATATTGTTCTGATTGACGTCAATGAAGGAATTTTTGGGAATAAAAAAAAAATCCCACGCTTGCCATAAATATGACTAGTGTATGGCTAATGTTATTTTGACCAAACGGTAAAACAAGTACGACTGAACAACATTTAGTAGAGAGACTACGACACATCGGCTTCATGGTCCCCCATTCAAATACATTTGGGGGACTGGGGATGTTACAGGATGGGCATTTCCATGACAGATCGACCCAAAAAATCTCGAAAATAAACACTCTATATTTCAGATTTCCATATAAAAACTGTATCTAAGGGGTTATCTGAGCCTAGATTCTAGCTGTGACATTTCCAGCCTCGTCCAACAAACTGTTTTTGGGTTATAGCCTCCGGATTATTTCGATTTTGCTCAAACCTTTTAATTTTAGTGGGAAGATATCTCCCATGTAAAATATGGGAGTCATTATAATCCTTTTATCGATTAGAATTCATCATAAAACATATATTAATGTGAATTATAACATTTTCGAAAAATTTCCAAAAAATCTTTTGAAAATTTCAAACGTTGGATTTGTTATTCGAAAGAATTCACGTTTTTGTAATAGATGTTGGCCACAAGACAAGATTTATTTATGTTGTTTCATATTGTCCTAGTCATTATACTTAAATATATATGCCATCGATAGTAAAAATTTAATTGAGAATACTTTTCTCAAATATTTTATATATTTTTTTGAAGTTAGAAAAATTAAAGTGTTGCACCCAGTCACGTAAATTGATATATAACTGTTGCACTTTTGATTTCTTTAATTTTGCACGTAACGTCGGTGTTGGAGAGTTAACTGTTACAAGCATTATATTTGCCTCATCCGAGCTGCACTTTGTATATATCATAATCTATATCCTCTATCTATCTGTCCTGACTTCAAGGTCACGTGACTTGAGGTCACCCGTGCAGCCAATGTCAGATCGACCCAAACATAACACTCCATTTCTCATAGTTTGAGGAAAATATGTTTTGGGGGTTATCTGGGCCTTAGCCTCACGCTGTTAAATTGTCTGCCCCGTCTGTTTAATGGTTTTAAAGTTATAGCCTTAGGCATCTTTACGGTGTATAGCGTAACATCGATTTTTTTCAGTGTGCAGCAAATCTCCCATCTAAATAATTATGAGTCATATAAACCTATATATCATAACAATCATCATAAATTATAGATTAATTTGAGATAACACTTTTTGACAATTCCAAATTTTTAAAATTTTGAAACGAAATTTTAAGTAAAATATTGTTTTTTTGTAACCTTGAGGTCAAGGAGCAGCCTGCCAGGGGTCATGTTATGCATCATTTAATACAGGCCAGTGAAGGCGGCAAAATATAGTGCTGTTCAGTTACGTTCTTAGCACTTTTACGTGCAAATTTAATTATCAAAATGGCGTGCTAAGTGAAACCATCTATTTTTACAAATTCAAAAAATAAATAAATATTTAGAGAAAAGTCTATCTCCAATATTTTTACCATCGAAGGCTCATTATATTGAAGTCAATGCTGGCAAGAAAAAAGGCCATGATTTTTAGTGGCCAATACAAAAACGTGTTTTTACTAAAAATCGCGTTCAAAATTTTGGAATTTTTCAAAAAACATTTTTCACATAAAATATATGGCTTATGATGATTTCTTATCTATATAGGTTTGACTGGCTCATATATTTATTTATGGGAAATATCGCCCGCTTGAAATAAAAGGTCTTGAGCAAATCGAATTTAAATGCCTTGAGGCTATAACTCAAAACCATTGACGATGGTGCTGAAAATTTTACACGAATCAACGGCCCAGATAATCCTATAAACTCAGTTTAATCGAAATCTGAAGATGATAGGCGGTAGTTATGCCTTGGTCGATCTGTCATTGGAATGCCCCAGATGTCAAAATCAAACTCGAATTTCTCTGTGATTCACCTCAGTGGTGTTTTTAACTACCTGTCTAATACATAATTTAAATGCCAAGCAGCCAAAATGGCTATCCCAAACTAAAATATTTAAGGTCCAGTGTCCCCTTTAACACGCGCACTGGAGAGGGGTAATGCCATAACACCCACTGGAGGGGGGGGGGCATTTTTAGATGCTCCCCGTGAGATCTCCGAAAGTATGAGAGCTAGAACGTTCAACTGAAGTTAGGGTAGGTAGTGCTTGTAATATCTACATTCTCTGAAAATTTTGGTGGACCTGTAGGTCAATATCTTAAAGGTCAAAGCGAGGTCATGAAGGTCAAATCGGGCCAAAATGTCACCTTTTGAGGGATTTGACCCGTGTGACGTCACACGTCAAGCTGATTTGCAATGTGTCTGAAGTTCCGTTGGGGATGGAAGATCGACACTTGGCTACCAAAATGGATGCGTTTGAATCGTCCCGATTCGACTGCTTTGTTCCGAGATATCGCTCGCCGACCTCGATTATGCCGCCATTTTGGCATTCAAATTCCATATTAACTCAAACCATTTTACCCGACGATTTCGGATTTTTGTTGCGTCAAAACGATCCGCTATTGTGTTAGCCGGCTAAATTTCTCGCCAAACATTACCGCCCTCGCCGCTTCATTTTTAGATATCACGAAAACATTGTAGGGGGGGGGGGCCACCAAAAGTCCACCACGGACGCTCCCAGAGCACCGGACAGTGAGCGACGGTGCGCAGACACCAACACTTTTTCACCAAGTGAAATATAATAGTGACGAAATACCTACTAAAGCAAGTACTGTGATTTGGTTTTCAAAGCGTTGTATTTTCCGCATCTTCAAAAGTTTACTTGGGTAAGTACCACCATTTTATACGACACGATCCCACACTAAATCGATGACGTTGCGTGCTTCTCAGCCAGCTCGATTTCGCATGTTTTACTTTGAGGAAAAAAAAATGAATTATCACCAAATAATGACATTTTAATTTGCTTTTTTCCGCGTAATATAGTTCTTTGACTTTACTAGGTTAATTATGATACTTAATTCTTGCTTCTCTTCATCATTTCTGAGCTTTTTCTCGTTTTTTTCAAGGTGAACTATTCCCTTTAAGTATCGATTAGTCATGTAAATAATGATGGTAAGCCACGGCGATCTCTAAGACTATCCAAATCATGGATGTTTTAAATTTTTAATTAAAATGGCATTACTATTTGGAAGCCCTCGGATATTTGTAACGGAACAATTGTTTATACTAGCCGTTTTCACGGAGGAATATTGTGCGAAAAATTTAAAACATTTCACAATATTTTGAAATGTTTTGCAAAGTTTCGATGTTCAATTCTTTAACTAGACAACTTTTACATGCGATTTTGGCTTAAAATATCCCTCAGAATTTGGTAATATGTTTGTAAGATTATAATATGTTGACAAAGTTGTGGTTTGGTGGTAATAAGCAAGATAAGTATTGATAGGTCAGTTGTGATGTGATGTAAGTTGTGATGTGTGATTTCAGTTGTCAGTTGTGGCCAATTGCGAAAAACGACGATCATCTCCACCGGCTGAAACTTTTCAAATTATTCAGAATGATTCAGAAACATTCTGTGGCTTGTGACGCTATTGGACGCAATGGACTCGCCCAACGCAATGGACTCGCGAATCGATGCTAGCACATCACAGCGCATTGGTTGACCGACCTGTGTTCTATGACGCTGCCAGATTTAGAAACTGGTATGGTAGTATGCTAAATTGAACGAATGGACTCTAGATACATATGTTAAAAAACGGCAAATTTGTACCTATTAGTGGTGTCAATTCGGTAACCCAAAATTTTGGTAACAAAACAAAAATATGTGTGACCGATTTGGTTAATCGTTTGGTCAGGCTGATATATTTTTTGGACACTTCTCGGTCAGCCTTAATCTTAAACCAATTTCACTTTTTTTGTCCACATTTTCACACATTCTTATTTCAATCCCGCAATTTGACACACAATTTGCTCGAAATTTAATTAATTCATGTAAATTTATTTGGTCTTGCTTGCGGCATCCACTATTTTGCTTTGCGCAATGTATTTCTCGACAAAACACAATGTATTTAGTTTCTTTTTTACAATTATAATGTCTTTTTGGAATATGTACATGTGCGTTCGATGAATTATTATGTTAACAAAGCTATTGTGCCAGTGAGTATAAATAAGTAAGCTATTTTAAAATCGGTCAAATCTCGGACATTTTTGGCCTCAGCAAAAATCGATCAATATTTGGACAACCAAAATGCCGGCTCTTCGGTATTGGATTGGTTTTGGTCAGGAAATTTCGGGAAAATGACATCACTGGTACAGGGGCCCGCAGTTGCTATGGTACACACTAAGGTCCGGCTTATTTTGTGCTCTAATAAGTGTATTTCGAAGAGTTGATAGATACAACTATATTCATTAGAAGCGCATTACTGAGAGCTTCATTACAAGCTATGTTTGCACTTTTAATTCTTTTGGACTTTCGATGCAATAACCAAAAACCATTTTTGCTGCTTTGCGGCAGGGCAAGCTACCACGAACTTGGCATCGCCCATGATATACGACCCCGCCATCTGACGGCGAAGTGACAAAGCTGCTTACTACGTCTGCACACGGTACTAACNAGACGTCAAATTGATAGAGGATAAGGTACAACAAGTTTCACGTCAGCATCTGCCATGGTTTTTGAGCTATTGAGAAAATCTGGGAGGGGACAGATTATGCCCCCCCCAGCGGGGCGCAAGTTTTAAAACGCTGAATCACCGATTTCGGTCGGCATAATTGACGTCGGCAAACAATTTCCTTTGCATTACAGCAATACCGTTTTGCCCCTTGCTGCAATGTAATTATTTTCAATTTCGTGTCAATTCAAAGTCTACTGTTATCTATGGCATAACATATTGCCTTTGTATATTCTTTTAATTTTTAGCTGATTTTGGTGTCATAATCATGTGAAGTGACGTCACTAAATTAGCTACATCTCATTGTGCTTCAATTCTCAAGGTTGTGTTTTTATTTTTGCACAGAGGACTTAAAGTTGATGTTGAAGAAGGTACTCGACATTTTTCGTTGATAGCTCCATTCGTTTTTTAGTTATTACGAAAATTCGTTAGAGCACACGTTATACGCGCCACCCCCCTTCCAGTCATTTTGTTTAAAATCAGTCCGATTTTTTTGTATGGATTGCTTTCCGAGGTCAGGACCCGCGCAAAGCAGAGCTTGTTGCGCTGGTCTGACTCACAACCGTCGCGCAATCTCCTGTTGGCCGGCAGAATTTAGAGACGAAAGTTTTACGTGCCCGACATACCTTGACACGGTCCGCCCCTCTCGCTGACGTCACCTGACCTTGAGTGCGTTCACTGCCACCGGCAGCAGGCCATCCCAGTCAGGAGCAAATAGCGAGCGCCGAAGCGACTCGAACCCAGGTTGCCACTACTGGGATATGTCAGAAGACCAGCGCTCTCCCACTGAGCTACAGGGGCGGACAAATTGCTTTGTTAAGTCATTGCCGTGATACAGTTTATTTTATTTGACAAGAGCATTCAAATGAACAAATGCGGAGTTCTGCACGACGATTTTGATTTTTGACCTTTGTTTTAGTGGTCAACAACAGCTTTCGGAGGCCCGGGGGACCAAAACTCAGAGTATTGCAATGCAATTCGACATATGTATTAGTCTCCCAGAGCAGAACGATATGTCGATTGGCTCGCACCAACATTTGTTTTTGGGGAGAAACTCTTATACTCAGGTACTAACTTCGAAACAAAATTGAGTTGTCTCCTTTTCGTTCAATTTAGGTTCAAAGAAATTAAGCTTGCACGTGCATATAATTACTTCGGTTCTGCCAAAGACGCCGGTTTTCTTCTACTTTGTGACGACGAATCATCTCACCATATAACCTTGCTCTGTAAAGCGAGAACAGAGGAAAAGTGTTTGTATTTCCTTTGTGCTCAAAGCCCATGGTGTGTCAAACGCGATCTTAGCGATTGGCGGCCGGCCGCCTGGGCGGGACCGACGCCATAGGGAATTCGACCGTTTATGTCAAATTTCAGCTGATTGTACAACAACTATGTAACTTATTAAATATGTTCTCTGGAATCAGAAAGAAAAAACAATTTTGAATCCAACAGTGCTGTTTTCACGGTTCTATCTTTGAAGCTGTGCCCTAGTTTTTGAGTTATATCCGACATGTTCCTCCTAGTTTTACGTGTTAATCCGCTGAAAACTGGCGCATGTTCCATTCGAAAAGTATTTGAGTTATCAAATATATTCTGTGGCTCCATAAAGCCGATACCCGAAGCAACATCTATATCTAAGTCCCGTTACACTCCGTTCAGAACTGTGCCCGCGTTTTAGCGTTAAATGCAAAATCCGTGGCATAACAATGTGAAACGCACGACAGGATGACTCACTTGACGGAGCATTACTTTGGCGACCCATTTTTAGTCAATCAAATGTTGTCAAAGCCTCATGTTGAGTTGCCAGATATACTTGGAGCAGCTTACATACATTAATAAATAAATTATGATCTAGTGGTATTTTACTCTAGTAGGAAACTACATCAGTTAGTAAAGTGTCATCTATTGGTCAGGAGACGTACTAACTACCGGGTGATAAGACGGCGTTTGACACGCCATGTCCTTTACGGATTATTTCAAAGTCAGACAGTAATTTGACCTCCCAATAGTTTCCCATTGAAGATAGCGGAATCCGCCGTTGGGAAAAAAATCCTTCAGCCCAGGAATATGTTACACCATCTGTTCACCAGTGTCTATGTCAGCCACCAGCTGTCTATGGCAGCTGTCTATGACCAGTTGTCTATGGTAGCTGGGGCATTCCATGACAGATCGACAAAAATATCGAAATAACACCCTATATATCGATTTCGATAAAACTGTATTAGGGGTTATCTGAGCCGTAGATTTAGGCTGTGACATTTTCAGCCTCGTCCGACAAACGGTTTTTGAGTTATAACCTCAGGCATTATTCGATTTTTATCAAACCTTTCATTTTCAGCGGGCGATATCTCCCATGCAAAATATGGAAGTCATATAATCCTATATATCCTCAGAATCATCATAAGCCATAGACTAATGTGAAATAACATTTTTCGAAAATTCCAAAATTTGAAATTTTCAAAAGTGATTTTAAGTAAAATCACGTTTTGTATAATGTGGCCACTACAAATTATGATGATTTTCCTTGTCAGCATTAACTTAAAAATATATGCCATCGATAATAAAATTATTGGAGATATTATTGTTCTCTAAATATTTTATTTATATTTTTGAATTTATAAAAATAATGGTCACCAGCACGTATTTTATTCTACTTTTCGCACGTAGTGTGTTGGAGACTTAACTGTACAGCATTATATTGCCTCATCGGCTTGCATTTGATGATACATAATGACCATGCAGGCTGCTATTGATTCACAGGTTCAACGTGTACTTTGAGGTCACCCGGTCAGCAATGTCAGATCGACCAAAACCATAAACTCATTTCTCATAGTTTGAGGAAAATATGTTTTGGCGGGTTATCTGGGGTAGTTCACGCTGTTTAAATTGTCCTGCCCCGTCTGTTTAATGTTTTAAAGTTATAGCCTTAGGCATCTTTTACTGGTGTTGCGGTAACCTCGATTTTTTAAGTGTGGCAAATCTCCCATTAAATACTATCAGTAATATAAACATATATTAATAACAATCATCGCAAATTATAGATTAATGTGAGATAAAATTTTTTTGAAAATTCGGCATAAAACTTTTAAAAATTGTGAAACGCAATTTTAAGTAAATTTGTTTTTAACCTTGAGGTCAAGGAGAGCTGCAGGGGTCATGTTATGCTAATGTAATACAGCAGTGAGCAAATATAGTGCTGTTCAGTTACGTTCTTTAGCACTTTTACGTGCAAAGTTATTATCAAATACGTGCTAGTGACCATTTTTTTTACAAATTCAAAAATATAAATAAAATATTTAGAGAAAAAGTATATCTCCAATATTTTTACCATCGAAGGCTCTATATTGGTAAGTCAATGCTGCAAGAAAAATGACATGATTATTTAGTGCCAATTACAAAAAACGTGTTTTTACTTAAAATCGCGTTCCAAAATTTCATCAAAATTTTGAAATGTTCAAAATATTCATCATATAAATATATGGCTTATGATGATTTTATCATATATAGTTTATGATGGTCATATAATTTATATGGGGAAATATCGGCCGCTGAAAATTAAAGGTTTGAGCAAAATATAATATGCCTGAGGCTATAACTCGAAAACATTTGACGGATGGTGCCTGAAAATCTCACAGCGTGAATCAACGGCCAGATAACACCATAAAACTCAGTTTAATCGAAATCTGAGATGTAGGGTGTTATGCCTTGGTCGATCTGTCATGGAATGCCCCAGCTGTCTATGACCAGTTGTCTATGACAGCCGCCAGCAACATCGTTACACCGCACCAGGTCGTAAATGCACTGCAATAAATCGGTCTTGCTGCAAATTACAGAGTTCGGACCTGTTATCCGTCACCGCAGCAGAAACCATGCTGAGTGCTGGCATTAGTGTGGGAAAAATGCAGACAAGGAACTAATGTTTAAGCTGCTCACGTGAAAAATGCCACATAATTGCTAAAGCAATTCACTGGCCTTGGTAACGCTAAAACATAGCTTAGAAACGGTGTGTGTGATCGGTTTAGCATTTTTGATGAAATAGCCCCACTCCCGTTAATTTGCAATATATCCTATATCCTTAACTAACAGAAATATTGTCACCAAACTTGCAGCACCTTACCGCATATAAATTTGACACATTTTGCCCAAAGGAAACACAACATGATATATCAAACATAAATAACGTCAAAGTGACGTCATGTTCTGCGTTTTTTGTTGAAAAATAAGGTTTTGCGAGCACAGCTGTCAAAATTGCAGTTTATCCCGCGCACTGCAGGGGTGGGGTGATTTTCGCCCAACTAAGGTTTTCAGGAGTTGCGGGAACACGGCGGCGGCGCGCTTGCCAAGTTTGTACCCTGTTTGGGAATCAAATTATACATTAAGAAAGTTTTGACTGAGTTGCATCTTCAGGTCAGGTCAACTAGCTTTATGTCAAGTGACCTTACCATGAAAATGTTTTGTGTTCGTTTTTCAAAGACACGTTTTTCTCGAAAGTTTTGAACTTGGAGGATTTCATAAGAATATGTACTATAATTCGTTTATCTCGAATTTTTGTTGTACCTTTGACCAAAAGTCAGGTCAATTTCCTGACCTCCCCATTATAAGTGAATTGGGAAATAAACAAATGCTTCCTTTTCAGAAAATATGCATTGGATCAGGCTATTTCTTTTATAATCATGATATTTTAGCTTATTCTGGATGATCAAGGTGCAATTGTTGCTCAGTGGTTCATACTATGTCATCTGAGGTCATCTGAGGCCATCAGCAATTATTTGCTAATAACTCTTGATAGAAAAGAGATAGAGACGAGTAGTTGACATCACTTGACCTGAGGTCATTTTTTCAGTTGACTTTACCTGGTCACCGTGTACATTTTTCAAAGCGTCTCATTGAGAAAAACACGATGGCGTCAAAATGATTGTCCTATCTTTGTTAGGTGAAATGCTATTCACGAAAAACTGTTTTGCTAAAAATTGTCTTTTTGACCTTTCATGACCCCTATAGCCTAAACTATTGATCTGAGATCAATTTTGAAAGCCAAAAGTCGATTTCAAATTTCAATAGGCATCTATTGTTTTTCTAATCGTTTACTCCTAGATATCATAGTTTCCGAGATAATCGGGGGTTTCAGGAAAAGAGTCATAAAACAGGAAAATCTGACCTTTGGTGACCACTGGTGACGTCAATTGTGACCTGATCCAAGAAAAGACTTATATACTATCGATGGATTTTGTCTAGA
This sequence comes from Semibalanus balanoides, assembly GCA_014673585.1. Classification (NCBI taxonomy): domain Eukaryota; kingdom Metazoa; phylum Arthropoda; class Thecostraca; order Balanomorpha; family Balanidae; genus Semibalanus; species Semibalanus balanoides. The sequence continues at coordinate 105,817 of VOPJ01013307.1, forward strand.
GCTATCTATTGCCGTTTTATGCTTGTCGGTCGCTACGTTGCGTAGTTTCCGAGATCTCACGGGGGGCGGAAATCCCCCCTGCAGTTAGTTTTCGGCGCGAGCCCCCTGCAGTGCGCGGGTTATGAGACAATTGCAATTATTGCAATCACCAAATGACAGACATTAAACTTGTCAACCAACCTGCAATCTTGTTTTTAATTTTCTTAAACTCAAAGTTTAGAGAAGTTCAAAGACAATTTTCATGTTTTCGCAACTTTGTCAACGAAAAAACGAAACTTTTGAAAAACTGGAACTTATATATGTTATTAAGAAGAGTGCAATGACTATTTTTTGCAAGTTTGAAGCTGATGTATTCAAAAATGACTGACTTACAACCTTTCAAAGACAAAGTTAGACCACCTGTACAAAATAACCAGGCATACAAATTGCATTTCCTTTTTTGCCTTTTACTTCTATTTGTATGAAAGAAGAAGAAAATATTATTTTGTACTTTTTCGCTTTCTAGTCGAAAAAAGAACCCATATACATGTATTAAAACTCCTAATGACCGTAATTTACAGTTTGACCTCGTGGGCTCGGATGACCTTGACCTGACCCAGTGTCAAAAACAGCTTATAATGGTGTGAAACATCTTAAATGTGTTAGATACACGAAACATACCAATCTATCAACTGGTAATGCGTTTAATATCGCATTTTAACGCGCCAATACCATCCACCGGACTTTGATGACAGTACAACATTTTGTATTTGACGTGACCTGTGACGTCATCTGTGATCCTGAGGCTAACAATATTATAATATTTCAACAAATGTAACAGGGCTATTCAATTTTAATTAATTTTGTATGTATCGGTCCAGTTGTTCAAGAGATCAGAGGGGGGCTATAAATAGCTCCCCCCCCCCCAGTAACTCGCTTTACAGAATATACCCAGTAAAGCGAGGGTTAACACGTTTTTTTCCCAGCTATCATAGTTCAAGAGATATACGGACATGTTCGAAGCGAATTCCAGAAACTGTGAAATTTGACCTTTGATGACCTCTTGTGGCCTCAATATTGACGTAAGCTAAAAATTGTCTTTTTAACTTCGAAATTACATGTTGAGAGCCTTCGAACGTATTTTTTCGCAACTTTCTATCCCTTTTCGCTTTCGAGTTAAAGGGGGAGGGGAAATTAAAGGGGGAGGGCGCGGGTTAAGCCGCCCGTTGGTCATTGTTGCAGTGACGCAAGTGGCAGGGCGCCTGGCTATTAATCCGGTGGTCGCGGGTTTGACACTCGCCCACGCGGATTTTTGAAAGCTATGCGGTTAAAATAGAACAACATTTACAAATTTAACCAATGGCAAGCTGCAAGTCGCCTTAAAATCGTCCAGTGATGTAAGATACTTTCTTGGAAGTGTTATGAAATTCACCTCTTTTACTTATAGTTTGGCAGATATTTTATATAATGGTTATTCAACAGTGTCATGGACTTGCTGATTTAGCCATGGAGTTACTATACGAGCCCAATATCATCACAAATGATTATAATCGTAGGGAAAAACGTCATCACATCGTCCGTGGCCAAAAGCCAATGAAAGTGGCATACTTTAAGCAGCATCAAACTCGGTAATCAGCTGAATGCAAAAGTAGATCGGCCGATCGAAATGGTATAAATGTATCAAGTGTCGTATATTGGCTGTATTACCTTGAACGGGATTGGTATTTCAGCACGGCATTTTGTAAAACAGAATGTGTAATAGTATGCCAAAAGTGAATACTTACGCAAGCAAAAAAGAATATATTCACTGGGCGAAACTTAGCCCCGGATTCAAGGAAATGATTTGCCATTGCAGATCAATGGTACTGTGATGGGGAGGTCAAAACACTTCCTTACTTTAAAAGGATCCCTAAATAAGGCTGTTACTGTAAACACATGGGGAATACAAAGGCGTCTCCTCTGTTATCGCTGCTATCTGTTATCTGTTCTTTGTCATATATATGTTTTTTCTGTACAGAACAAATTAAAATTGTGAGTTGTTTCATCGTCACTAAGTAGAAGAATGCCAGCCTGTTTGGCAGAAACGAAGTGGAGATATAAACGTGCAGAGCAGCCTTCCGTTGTCAGTCGCAGCTGTACTGCCGCTCCGCTGCCGCTGCTGCCGCTGCTGCCGCTGCTGCCGCTGCTGCCGCTGCTGCCGCTGCCGCCCGCTGGCGCACGCTGCTCCGCTGCACGGCCGCTGCCCGCCGCTGCTGCGCTGCCGCCCGTGCTGCCGCTGCTGCCGCTGCTGCCGCTGCTGCCGCTGCTGCCCGCTCTGCCGCTGCTGCCGCCGCTGCCGCCGCTGCCGCCGCTGCCGCCGCTGCCGCCCGCCGCGCTGCCGCCGCTGCCGCCGCTGCCGCCTCGCGCACGCCGCTGCCGCCGCGGCCGCCGCTGCCGCCGCTGCCGCCGTCTTGCCGCCGCTGCCGCCGCTGCCGCGCTGGCCGCCGCGCCGCCGCTGCCGCCGCTGGCGCCGCTGCCGCCGCTGCCGGCCCGCTTGCTCGCCGCTGCCGCCGCTGCCGCCGCTGCCGCCGCTGGCCGCCGCTGCCGCCGCTCGCCGCCGCTGCCGCCGCTGCCGCCGCTTGCCGCCCGCTGCCGCCGCTGCCGCCGCTGCCGCGCCGCTGCCGCCTCGCTGCCCGCCGCTGCCGCCTCGCTCCGCCGCTCCCTCTTGCCTGCCGCTGCCGCTCGCTGCGCCGCTGCCGGCCGCTTGCCCGCCGCTGCCGCCGCTGCGCCGCTGCCGCCGCTGCCGCCGCTGCCGCCGCTGCCGCCGCATAGCCGCCGCTTGCTCCGCCGCTGGCGCGGCCGCTGCCGCCGCTGCCGCCCCTGCCGCCGGCTGCCGCCTCGCTGCCGCCGCTGCCGCCGCTGCGCCGCTGCCGCCGCTGCCGCCGCTGACCGGCCGCTGCCGCCGCTGCCGCCGCTGCCGCCCTGCCGCCGTTGCGCCGCTGCCGGCCGCTAGCCCGCCGCTGGCCGCCGCTGCCGCCGCGCCGCCGCTGCCGCCGCTGCCGCCGCTGCCGCCGCTGCCGCCGCTGCCGCCGCTGCCGCCGCTGCTGCCGCTGCTGCCGCTGCTGCAGCAGGCCGCTGCGTTGCCGGAAGAGAACACTATGTTATCATCATTTTAGGCTTTGTGTCATCTGTTGGCTAGCTACTCGTGCCTGTATACATTGATTATTGTCGTGATCACAGCGCGGTCAACTTTGACAAGTTCGTGCATGTCACAGTTCATAATCATTAAATGATTGGGTTATAAAGCAAAGCCCCACTCAGGCTACCGATCAAATGATCGTTAGCCAGGCTTTAATGTTTTGTATTGGCATTTATGAATGTTCATACATATGTTGCTCTCTCTCTCTCTCTCTATTATTACATACTATAACACCCCGGGCGGCGAGCGCTAGGGAGCGACCACCGGCCGCTCCGTAGTATTATTCGATTTTCTGTAAATTTAGGCAGTGTGGCAGTGCAAAACT
>VOPJ01013308.1:0-51425 GCA_014673585.1 Semibalanus balanoides
CCCAGCCTTTGTAAGGATGAGGTTAGAGCACACTTATCTTGGCTATGCTAAGCAGTAGCTCTGCCACTTTCTTAAAGTTAGGGAAACATAAGTAAGCATTTAAACTCGATTCATTCCTTGCAACGCACACTAGCGTAATGTTTCAGTCCGAAAATGTTGTTACGCCACGCTAATGTGAAAGCGGCATTCGGACGTCTACTTCCAAACGCATGGCATGCCATAGCTGTTTCCCAACCAACATGTTAGGATGCGGGTCCTACTAATAACATTAACGATTTGGGCGAGAGTTGGGATGCTTTCGCCGGACCGATGTGCGTGCGGAGAAAGGTTTGTAAAGGCTTGCTGCTGCGACCGCAGCATCGGCTCATCCCAGCAGCAGCCGCTGCCGAGCGCGCCTGGGCTTTTATGTGCTCCAATTCACCAGACTACTTAGTGCTTCGGCTGCGCCGGAGTTGATGCTCTGCATTGCACCTATTAACCCACAGGCAACGTTATGCAGCAGGAGGTAAATGCCACCTTGTTTGAGCTTGTGCTGATGTATGGCGTGTTCAAACACTCTCTGCGCTATTTCTTCTCGCTTAGCTCGATTGCACGTGTTTGTTTTAGCTTTTGTTTGAAGCAATTTTGCCTTTGTTTGAAGCAATTTTGCCTTTGTTTGAAGCAATTTTGGGTTTGATATGAACGTGCGGGCTGTGAACCGAATGAGTGATTTTGTTTTGTTTTGTTTTAGTTTGAGCTTTGCGTTGCTTAGCATGTTTGGCGGCACCTGGGAGAGTACTCAGGTATCAGCAGGTGAGTCAATCTGTGCTTGGCTGCAGAGATGCATGTATGTCAGGGATACATGCAGTAGAGATAGCTTTGTGAGATTACAAAATCAAATATATCTAGTTTTAATTTGTCATATTTGCTAAGTTCAACACGATATATTCGGGCCACATGTATTCGGCATTTCTAATTATATCGTTGACTGTTTATTGTGGCTATGATTGAGTTTCACATGTTGCCGGATGTTCACTGAATTTCTCTTTTCAATACCGATCACTGATCGTGGGATATGCCGAGCTGTAGCCGCTCCACCAGTGCCGCCGGCGGTGTGTGCCGTGCTGTGCTGACAATGTGTGCCGTGCTGTGCTGTGCTGTGCTGACAATGTGTGCCGTGCCGTGCTGTGCTGTGCTGACGGTATGTGCGCGACTCCACGGCAGAGTTTCCTGGGAATGCTGCAGCGCATCAAACAAGTTTGCAACCGGCGCGCGTCTGGCGGACAGAACTACGCCAACCTGCACATGCAGCGGCGCACCGTCCGAGCTCAGGTACTAGCTCAGGCTGTTTGCCACGTGTATTTGCCACAAGTATTCAACTTACCATGCCATGCTTTTTTGCATTGTATCTTGTTGTAGTGTGCGTCAGTTCACCTTTTGTGTGGTATTGTCCTGTCTGTGATTTTGCTTTTTTTTGACGTTTTGCAAGCCTTTTTGTTTATGTTGCCGCACGCCCGCCCCGCTCGACTAGATTGCGCTGCCAGCTGTCCGGCGTCCATGTGTTGTTTATTTGGCTGGTACCTATCCGTTTTAACAGAGTGAGCCGCCCATCACAGAAACGGTAGCAAATAACCAGTCTGAAGAGGCAAAATAGTTCCCGCGACTGCTCGGTATTGCACGGTAAGCTTGGAAATATTATTTCTGTACCTAGATTTTCAATGACGATATCCAATTTCACGAGTTATTTCCATTGTGACCATGAGATAACATTGTCACACTATGCCGCTTATTTTTCGTCCACAAAACGCCGTCATCCCTGACTGCGCAGTGACGCGATCTGTGCACGTCCTGCGTCACCAGCTGACCTGTCCCCGCTGACCCCTCTGACCCCGCTGACCCCGCTGACCCCGGCTGACCCCGCTGACCCCGCTGACCCGCTGACCGCTTGACCCCGCTGACCGCTCTGACCCCGCTGGACCGCTCTGGAACCCGCTGACCCCGCTGGACCCCGCTGGACCCCGCTGACCCCGCTGACCCCGCTTGACCCCTCTGACCCCTCTGACCCCTCTGACCCCTCTGACCGATCGGTAGGTGCCGGGCCGGCCGGCTGCCGACCCTCTGTCCGAGCCGGGCCCCAGCCGCGGCCGCTCGTCCCGCCTACCCAGCGACTCCGGCGCTGACGACTCGACCCCGCCTCGCTCGCGTACCGGCTCCCGGCCCGGCTCCAACAGCTCGCCCGAGTCGCGATCTCCGTACCTGCGCCGCAAACACCTGCTGGGCCTGGACCGGGACGAGGCGGCGGTGGCGGCGACGGCGGCGGGCGGTGCGGCCAGGCGACAGAACGTGCGCGGCGGCGGCGGACACGCAATGACACAGAGTGTGGTGGCTGACCCGGTCAGCGCCACCGAGACGCCCGGCATGAACCGCTCCGAGAGCTTCACCATCTACAAACACGAGTGACGCGCGTGGCCCGGAGTTAGGTGCGTCGTCAGTACCGCCACCACTGCAGTCAGGTGACGTGTGTAATTGGTCACCGCTTCATTGGTCAGCCCAACTGACGCCGCTGATCTTGTCTCGGCACTGTTCGAACGAAGCCGACTGTAACGTAAGGCCATGACTGGCGCCCCACGCTGCATAATGTCACACCCGTGTGGCCAACTGGTGAACAGCGCGCGGGAGCAGCTACAGAGGTGGGTGTGTAGAGCCCCGTCCGTCCTCGACTGCGTGTATCTCGCCGGGAGCAGCTACAGAGGTGGGTGTGTAGAGCCCCGTCCGTCCTCGACTGCGTGTATCTTCTGTGGAGAGTGACGGCCTGCGCCGCCCCGCTGCAGCAGCGTGCCCAGAATAGCCGAGCGTGCCAGACAGCACTCTCTGGCCACCTCGGGTAGCTGCCGATCACCGACGTGACGTGACTCGTCCCTGCTGGTGCGATGTCACCAGGACTCTGTGGGAGCGCTGGTGGAGGACAGAGCGGCCGGCCGGCCTGTGTAGAGTGCTGACGAGCCGTGCTGATGGCGGGCCGGTGTCGCTTCTGACGCCGTCTCAGTATTTGGCGTCGCTTTAGCCGGGGCTTCGCAGCGTGGTAACTGTGCTTTAGAGCAGCTGCAAAGGCATCGTACCGGGAGTGTATGGAGGTGTGGGGACGATGAGCCCGTGGTGTGAACTGAAATCAGGTGGGCTTTTGGCCGCTGAGCTGGACTATACAGTGTAATTCCTAGTCGAACTGAATGTGATAGTTTGCATTTGTTTAAGTTTTAATATTGTGTGTATGCGTGCTACGGATAAGTTTGCATTTGTTCCGGGGAAAAACGAATCGAATGAAAATTGGAAACACTTCTTCAAATAGGAAGTGGAACATGGTGAAACAATATGGCTGGTGCTGCTGTTCGCTTTCAGCCGGTGTCATTTCATTCATCCTTGCCTTGTCGCCCGAATCTGGCGACAGCACACTTGCATAGCGTTATGCGTGCCTTGGTTCACCTGCGAACGTTTTTGCACGAGTGTTTCTTCTGTGTTCCATAACTAACTTGAATGTACTTGTAATGCGACCGTCCACGGTCATAGCTAGCGTGTTACGTGTTGCCGAACAACGGTGCGACGGGCGACCTCACATGGGTAGTCTGCAGCTGGATTACCGTGCGTGCTATCGACTGCTGGAGGTATTGGCCGTGTCACGCAGCCTTGCGTGCTTTTCAATGTGGCCACTGCTCCGTGCGTGTGTGTGTTGGCGTTGTTGCGGTGTGCGTGTGCGAATGGGTGGTGACGTCGTTGGTCTCATTGTGTGAGTGCGGCAGCTGAAACAATGCGGAATCAGATGCGTCCAAGCCTCGGTGATTCCTATTCCTCCGTATAACCAGTCAGCTGGACTGGAGTCTGGACTCGCGTTATTTGGTGCTGACTGCTTAGTATGGTGTATACTGTATATTGTCGCTTGCATGTATTTATCTCTGTCTCGGTAGGCGTCTGCGGAACTCAAAAATATACATTGAGTTTGAAAAAAAAATGTTTTATCTTGTAGGCTTAATTTGTAACGCGGTTGAGGGCGAAGGATTATGCATGCGTGGTCCGAGCAGAGGCGTCGCCACACAATTTTGAGTGGGGAAGGAGCATGGGCGTCGAAAGCAGGGGAACGGTACGTTCCCCCCAAGTGGGAGGTGTCCCCCATAAATATTTTCGGATTTTAGAATTACGCCTATGGGCGTTGCATGGAAAGAATCGACTTCAAAAAGCCTCCGTCCCCTAACTTTCGGAAAGTTGTGACGCCCCTGGGAAGAGGCATCGCAACTTGCAGCTACATGTTTGGCACCCCCACTCCCATATTAAAATTATTAAAATATGGACTCCGACCGGAGCAATCCTAGGGGATCGGGCTGGAGACGCCCCTGGGTCCGAACTACTAGCTATATAGCTGTCTAGTTTTTACTACCCAATAACCATCATCAGTCATTAAAAAACGGTATGTTCCCAGATAGTGAAATGCTAAAAGAAATTATATAGTTAACCCTATCAATATACCCTGGTAAGGGCCACAGGTAGAACAGCATCTATCGCTATGACATTGGCCTGGCCAGTCACAGCTTCAGTCACGACCGTGACCAGTTATGGTCCCAGGCCCAGCCCAGCGTGGGATCCTATAGAGGTTAATGGGGACGCTGGAACCAGAATTTTGCATCTCCAATTTCCGGGCTTGCAGTCGCAGCATGTGACTACTGCCCTAAGTTCTTAGAAATGGGATAGGTTCATCCCGCCTAGGCAGAGAAATAAGTGACGTCATGGGCTTTCGGAAAATAAATAAAATTGGTACCCTGATATCAATGCTTGATACAGTAACCATGGATGTAGCTCTGCTCATCCATGTTCATGTAGCTCATCAGTTCATGTAGCTCATCCATGCAGTAACTGGGATAATTTTAGTGCTTTCTTCAAACCGTAAACCAAGACCAATCAAGCGTCATGCATGGGAACGGTAACCTTTGTTTTGTCAGAGTAGGGAATGCTGAATGCTGACTAACAACGAGTCCGAGGCCTGAGTTACCCCAGGCTAATAGAACCTGATTAGTTAGTTACCCGATCATTTCCTTAAATTGCAGAATATACTCCATTTTCCCAGATGAATGTGTTAGATCACGCGAACCAGCCGATGCCTGAAAAGTGAAGAAACGTTGCTAAATCGACTAGTCTGAAAACGTTTTTTATTGGCCGAGAACCATGACGTAATCAGACTACGTTAGGTTTTACACGTGAAGTGGTTAACAATAATACTTATCGTCACTATTGCACGCGATATTTTTGCAGTAAGCATAGGCAATGTTTATTGTAAGCTTTTAATAGTATATTTGATGTACCATGCATATAGTTAGCGTATTCTATGACCGTTGTAGTTAGAGCATAAAACGAAATAATTGTCCTCACCATATTTTAATATATAAAGCGCCGCTGCTGGTTTGTCAATGCACGATGGAACCATGCTGCTTAATTTCCCATTTTTACAATTCAATGTTTTATTTTCTATTTCAATTTGCCGGTTGCCTCATGCACAAGAGCTTAAACAATTATCAGTTGCCTTTATAATGAGTAGTATACTTATTCTAAAGGCCCTGACCGGTGACCCTGACCCTCAATCCGTAGTTTCTAACCTAACCTGACCTAGTATACAATAATTATTTATATTTACTAATCGGATATTTATTTTAAATTGGGGTATTGGCTGGTCAGGCGTCACTTCCGTAGATAGCATTGTAGGTGGTGTCATGAGCCTGAACAAGTTGAAGTGGCCTGCGGTGGGCATTGCAGCCAGCTTAGTTTTAGGTTTGGTTTATGTGGGCTGGGCTTAGACAAGGTCTACTCAGTACCCACATGCACATCATGATATATCATAGGACAGTCTTGATCAGTGAAGGTTATATCATTGTAACGGGTAACCTGACTTCAGTCTTCAAAATGTTGCAGGAATGTTGACAAGATGTTAGAGTCAGTACAAATCCTGCCCCATTCCTGGCAGGATTTACCAGATCAAATTTAGCTCTTCAGCCAAATTTGGTTGATCTTGGGGGGGGGGGCTAGTCATCATAATCACATTTCATCTGGTGTAAATTGGTTCTGAATGGTGTGAATTGCCCCAAATAAACTTACCACTGCTCCAAATTTTAAATGCTGCCCAATTTTTTAAAAGCTGCCTTATTTTTATGTGTTGGTGCCAACCCAAACCCTGCCCTGACAATATCTCATTGAAACCTGCCATGTTTTGCAGACTGGGCCTGATGTCGGTCAAGCAAATTTGTTAAGCTGTTTGTGGATGTTGCTGACACAGCCTCTTCTGGTTGCTCATTCCAGGGTGTCACCACCCTGTTGCAGTGGTGGATCCAGAGGAGGGGGCCATGGTCCCCTCCCCTTGGGCCTCAAACTTGAGGGGGTACTCTGACCACCTGAGGGGCACTGGTTGCCTGAGGGATTCTCTGGCCGCCTGAGGGGGCACTCTAGCCAGCTGAGGGGACCTCTGGGCATATGAGGGGCACTCTGGCCACCTGGGGGCACCATGTTCGCCGGAGGCACCATGGCCGCCTGAGGGGGCACTCTGGCCGTCTGAGGGGGCACTCTGGCCGTCTGAGGGGGCACTCTGGCCGTCTGAGGGAACACTCTTGCCGCCTGAGGGGGCACTCTGGCCACTCTGGCTGGCTGAGGGGGCCCTCTGTTGACCTGAGGGGATCTCAACATTTTGCAAGAAAGAAAGAAAAGAAAAATGAAATAGGGGCCCCCTCAAAATATAGTGGAACAAATCCGTCAAGTTTTCAGATTTGGATATAGGGAGGGCACCACTGCAATTGATGGCCCCCTCCTTGAATATTTTTTTGATCCTCTTCTGCCCTGTTGGCAAAGAACTTGACTCGTAGTTGGTTAGTGGATCTTCTCTTCTTGAGCTTGAGATGGTGGACAGCTTGATGACATCATTGGGAGAAGTCTCGATCAGACTTAATGGCTACAAGATTATTTAAGTTTTGTCTTGATCAGATTTAACGGCTACAAGATTATTTGGGTTTTGTTTTGTCTCTTTCAGACTTATAGCTACAGTCTACAATATTATTTATGTTTTGTCTTGATCAGACTTAAAGGGAGTGTGCCTACTCACATTGGTCACGTGGAGTTGTTGACACTAGTCTGTAGAACATATTTTTTATTTAGCATGTACTTCCATTCCCAGAAATCACTTTAGTTGCTGGATATTCCAAAGTCGCCAATCACATACTGGAAGTACCTTAATAATCGATAGTCGCCAGAGAGCTTTCGCTACTAGGAAGCATTCTCTTAAATTACACGCTAGGGATATATTTGTTAGCCTCTGGGCCAATAGAAAACTCGTGAGCTTCTAATACAGTGCCGAACGTATTCTCGATCACTGTTACACAACTAAAACCTCATACATTGGCTCATAAAGGCTTTGTTTATTGTCTTAGTGCGCACATCTAAATGGTAACATTTCTTGCTACTTTGTTTATTAGTGACGATCGTTTATGAGGTTTTGAAACCAAACAAATGCATAAACAGAATATAAGTTAAAAATTCAACTACAAGGGGCTCCAGAAACGTTGAATTTTATCCGTAACCAGATAAACAAAGCAATAGCTTCTAAACCGTATATAAAATATATTTGACATTTCAAAAGAGTAGGCACACTCCCTTTAATGACTACAAGTTTATTCAGATTTTGTCTATAAGAATTAATGGCTTCAAAAACCTACAGAAGTGTGATGCCTGACCTACCAATACCCAATCTGGTGGCTCAGCCTGGCAATTCAAGTTGGTTTGCCATGTTCACATTTTCCAAGACTAATTGAATTGATCACAATCTGTAGTGCCATTCCAATTATGACAATATTAGTCACATGAACACATTGTGATGGAGTGTTGATATTGGTTTCTTTCTGGTTGTATTCAGACTGCAAGTCTGTGGTTAGCGTGGGTCCAAAGATTATACTTTTGCTCTAGGTACCTCTCCATCATATTTGCAGTTCAGCTTAATATGACAATTAAGTATTGTTTCCACGTACACAATTATATATGCTTAAAAATAATGAAGTTGATTATTAGTTTGAACCTTCCATGTTGCATTTTGATGTTTTTGTATTTATATAAGTCATTGTTTTCAGATTGAGATTTCTGTAAACCAAGAAGTGATTCATCATGAGGTAAGCAATGTTTGTGTGTGATGTAATCATTTCACATTGTAGCGAGGTATGCTGTGACGTGGTTTTCTATGTGTTTGATTCATTGCACCATCTGTTTGTTTATTTCCAGAATAGCTGTCAACCTCTGTAGTATGATGTAAATATAGCAGGTTTCGTATTTCAGTATTTAACTCGCCAACGTATCACTAATATTCACCACTTGGCTTGGGGTCAAAATCAGAGATGAACTTTTAACGGCTTAACGAAATTAATGAACCTTTAATGGCAATGGCAGAGTGGTGCACCTGGTGGTTCATGAGTGGGTCTTTGCCTCAATTCCATACAAAATGCCCTCAGTGGCCATAGTGCATTCTGATGCATCAATCTATCAAAGTATAGAGCTCTGGAAGGCTTGGTTCTGCTGCAATGTCATAGGGTGCACTACACCTGCACCCTACCACTCAAACACCCTGATTGATATTTTGTCAGAACATGTTAATTAATCTGCGCCAGGCTGGGGTATTTAGACCCCTCTCCCTATAATATTTTTCGAGGGGATAGCGGAAAAACGGCTGCGCTGCGCGCCGCCGTTTTTGGCATAGCTGTTTGGGCATCAGTTAACCGCATAGGGTATACTGTTTGACCTCGGGTCAGGTCACCAGGTCATGTGACCCCACCTTCAAAAAAGTTTTCGGTCATACCAAAGCCACAGTTTTATGGCCGATTGGTTTTTGGTTACAGGATTGCATAAGGGCATAGGTACCTACAGTTATGTTTGTTATCAGTGACCTAAGGTCGGTTCAATTTCGTGACCTTCCCATTATAAGTCAGTGGGGAAATATTCAAATGTTTCAAATGTTCTGAGGTTGCGCATGATATCAGCCTAATTCCTTCTGGATCATGTTATCTTGAAGCTTCAGATGCAATTTTTGTTCAGGGACCTATACAGGGTCAGCTGAGGTCATCTGAGGTCACCAACACTTTTTTCATTAACTTGGTAAAATCAAGACAGGTAAGTGAAACCGGCACTAACGAGTTTTTATCGTAGAGACACGTCTCCCAATGTGCAACTTGACCTGATTGGGTCACCACTTGACCTTGTCTTGATGTCAAATTTTTAAGTTGACCTAACCTGGTCATGAACATGATTTAAAGCGCCTTGACGGTACACACACGATGGTGTCAAAGTTATTATCTTTTATTTATTAGGTAAAAAGCTATTTGCCAAAAAAGAGTTTTGGCAAAACATAACCTTTTTGACCATTGATGACCTCTGGATCCTTAACTGTTGACCTGAGCTAACATTGCAGGATACGTTGGCACTTAGCAGTTGCACTTTTTAAGAGTCGTCGATTTTTTTCGTTTGTTCCTAGCTATCCAAGTACCCGAGATTTTTGGGATTTCTGGAGCAAAATCCTGAAACTGGCAAATCTGACCTTTGATGACCTCTGGTGACCTCAATAGTAACTTGAGGAAAAAATACAAAAATAGTTTTCAAAATGTTTTTTGACGAGCTTTCGAACGGTGTTTTCGGTTGTTGTCTACGTCCCATAGGAGCCAAGTACACTGTACAAGGGGGCGTCAAATCGACCCCCCCCCCGACACGGAAAAGTTGGCGCCGAACACCGGCACGGCGTGGGTTAAGCTCTGTTGTAACACACAATTTAGCCTATTCAACTACACAGTTGCTGCCACCAGGTGTCTGAAAATCAACAAGGCTGCAGCTTATGGTGTGTGGCGTCCCTCAGGGTTGCAGACCTTAACTGACACTTGGCATGGCAATATGGATGTGACCTTTAACCATAGAGTATGTTGTTACCAACTATTCGATCTGTGGAGTCGAGTTGTTTTTGCACAGGTCCGCTTTTGGGTGCCTGGAACGTGACACCGATCTATTCGCGACCGGCACTTTGATCTGTTCCCCGCATTGGGGCATCGCACGTGAACGGCTGGTCGGTTTGTGCCAAAAAGGTCCAGCCGCTCAGGTTTGTGCCAAAAAGGTCCAGCCGTTCAGACTTCAGAGGCGGACATTTTTTGACACAGCACACACAGACGCACAGACACCTCCGCCTCAACTGGGCAGAATGACCGCCCAGTACCTATGCAGTCTCCGAAAAGCCGACATTGTTCTTCGCTAATATCAACATCGCTTTCAGCATTTTCTATTTTTAATAAGACATATTTATGTTAAAAATCCTGGAAATGAAAAGAGTTGTAATGCTGAAATGTTCGGGATAATTAGGTTGATGTGCTTATCTTTTATACATCTATTTGTATTTTACAGGTTAAATGTGGACGGCCTTCTTGTCCACTTTCCTTATGACTACATCTACCCTGAGCAGTTCTCATACATGCTGGAACTCAAGAAGGGGCTCGATGCCAAGGTGAGGCCCTAGAATGTCATGCTGAGAACATGCTGAAATGACTGGTTTTGAAATATGAGACCAAATTGAATTCAAGTTCAGTAGGTATTTTTCGTTGCAGTGAATAGAGACAAGCTCAGCCATCACCAGAGTTTAATCGCCCCATGTTTATATTCTGACCGTCTTTCGCCTTCCCGTGCCAGGGTCACCTGGTACTGGAGATGCCGTCCGGCACGGGGAAGACCATCTCGCTGCTCTCCCTCATCGTCTCCTACATGCTGGAGCGGCCTCTGGAAATCACCAAGCTGATCTACTGCTCGCGGACTGTGCCTGAGATCGAGAAGGTGTTGGAGGAGATGGCCAAGCTGAACCGCTTCATCGAGAAGCAGACTGGCCAGAAGAGCAGACTGACCGGCCTGGCAATCAGCTCACGGAAGAATCTCTGTGTACACCCGGAGGTAGGTGCCGGTGGCCAGCGGTACTGTGACATAGGAGTCGGATGGAGGCGGCATGTGGTTCTGGCGCGGTTTTATGATCCTTTGAGGATTTGTGGTCATCCGGTCATTTGTGGTGATCGTTCGCGTCAACCCGAATGTGCGCCATTTAACGTAAGAGTTGCGGCGCCCTGAAGCTTACATAATTATGACCACCAACCCGAACGTCACGTCCTAACGTTACACCACAACGTCACACGCGAACGTCACACCCGAACGTCACACGCGAACGTCACACGCGAACGTCACACGCGAGCCTCACACCCCAGCGTCACATCCGAACGTCACACGCGAACGTTGTAAATACGAGCCCGTCGGCTTCACCCAGATTTCCGTCGCTTGATCTCAGGCCTGACACCAGTCTGACCCAACCTGACACCTGTCTGACCCCAGCGTGACCCGTCCCTCCCGGTCCCCAGGTCAGCCAGGAGGGTGAGTTGACCCGTCCCTCCCGGTCCACAGGTCAGCCAGGAGCGCGAGGGAAAGGTGGTGGACTCGCGCTGTTACGGTCTGACGGCCGGCTACGTGCGGGCGCGGGCGGTACGCGCTGCCAGCGGCGCGGTCGAAGACGGCGGCGAGGGCCCGCAGCCGGAGCCGGTGGCCACATGTCCGTACTTCGAACAATTGGAGGAGAACGGCCGTGACGTGCCTCTACCGGCCGGCATCTACAGTCTGGACGATCTCAAACACTACGGCCGCACGCGCGGCTGGTGCCCCTACTTCGTGGCGCGCCGGGCGGTGAGTGGTGGGACTGGGGAGCGGGGCCGAGGGTGGGTCTGTCGGGGGGATGGGAGGTCCGGGGGGGGGGGGGGTGGGTGGGTTTGTTCGAACAGCCGGTACTTGTACCCGTGTGTCGTGCCTTTCCTGTACCAGACTTTGTGTGCAACCTGACACAGCCATGTTACGGATCTGAACTGCAGGAAAGGGCTTGATGTCTAGACAGGAGACAGACTTTTGACAAGCCTTGCTCGGTCCAAATGGGGTTACATTATCGTCTTGTATTGTATTACTTTGGTTGAGTCGTGTCAATGGATGCGCCTAACCTGTTCCCTAGTTTTCAATGCAGACTCAATGGGAGCCGAACGCCATCTGTATCGGTGCACCCGCAAATACCGATCGCCATCCTGACTATGCTTGGTGTGTCGTAAGCTCGTTAAATATCGTGTTATTCCCTGTTCAGATGTCATTCAGTTGTCCTGCACACCACTGTACGGCTTCACTGTGGAGCGGCGAGTTCGGCCAAACGACGGTTACTGAACTGATGGGCGCAAATTGACCCAGAGGTGTCGGCGCGCCATTAAACCCCAATAAACAAACAACAAACAGGTTACTGAACTGAGCTGTGCCGTGAGTCGTGACGAGTCTTCGCGTGTCTGCCCGCCTGCCACAGATTCAGCAGGCCGACATCATCGTCTACAGCTACCACTACCTGCTGGACCCCAAGATCGCCGAGGTTGTCTCCAAGGAGCTCGTTACCTCAAGCGTGGTGGTGTTCGATGAGGCGCACAACATTGGTGAGGACGCGCCCGGACCACCCCTCCGCCCCCCCACCCGATGAGGTGCGCAGCATAATTGGTGAGGACTCCCTAGAAACCCCCCCCCCCTCCGATGAGGGTACAAAGCCATTGGGGAGGAAGCGCTCTGGACCGTCCTTTCCCCCGACGATTCGCACAACATTGGCAAAAATAAATGTTGAGGGCACCTCCGAATCGTCCCCACCCCCGAGGCACCCAACATTGGTGAAGACACCTCTGGACTCCCCCCGCAATGGGTCTCACAACATTGGTGAGGACGCCCCCGTCTCCCCGGGTCTGCAGCGGCGCACTGTGCCGTCTGGGGTCTCATTCTGGGCAGATAATATCGACTCTGATGACGCGGGGAGCTAGTTGGATTTTGTGCATGCAATTTGGCAGTTCTATTAAAATATAGACTCGCACATCTATAGTACTTTAAACTGTACTCATCATGCCTTGTCTTTCGTAGTGTAGTATCACTAACATTCAGCCTATTTTGAACAGAGTCGTCCTTATTTCGTCCACTGTCCAGTCGGCTCGTCTAAAGAGCTCATTGGACCGTTTACCAATATTCATATAGCTGTACGTAGTGTTAATTTCATTCTTGATTTTTGCCACGATTCCACCCATCCATTTTTGTAAAGAACATACGCTATATCATTGTGCGGAGGCGATGTTTCACTGTTTGAGAGAACGCTGGATGATCGCCCTGTTTGTGTTCCTGCAGATAACGTGTGTATCGACAGCATGAGTGTGCACATCAACAAGCGGATGCTGGAGAGGTGTACGAACAACATCAGCGCCATGGAGAAGAGAATAACCGCGTGAGTCGCGCTGCCGCTGCGGGGTCCGGTCGGGGTTACAGACAGAGGCCAACTCTGAAACGGACACGACGATGTGCCCGAACATGTCATGTCAATTGACCGGTGACTTAGACGAACGCTATTTAACTGTATTTGATACCGAGTTTTATAGTCTGATTGTACCACCAATGTTGTGTACGATGAAGGTATTAAGTTAACATTTTGTATAGCTGATGTGAATGTTCGTCAGACGGTATATTCTACACTGATTATAAGTGCGTTTACTGTTGTATTAAAACGTGACAATGGTCCCATTTATATTATCGATGTAACTGTATGTGGCTAGTTACTTGTAGTGCATTCGTCATTGTATTTTCTATAATTGTCTTTAAGTTAATTTAAGGTTAAGTTAAGTCTGGACCTCGGAGTATTTGATACTGGTGAATGTTAAACTGTGACAGCAAGGGGACTCTGTGTAAGCAACACTTCACCAGCTGCACGGCAGCTGTACTCTGTACTGATGCCTGTGTGTCTGTGTGTTTGGCAGTCTGAAGGACTCGGACTCGGCCCGGCTGAAGGATGAGTACCAGCGCATGGTGGACGGCCTGCGCGACGCCCAGATGAAGCGAGAGAACAACCAGATGCTGGCAAATCCCGTCCTGCCCGACGAGGTGCTCCAAGGTATGTCCTGCCCGATAAGGTGCTCCAAAGTAGACACCAACTCCCTTCTCTGTTGGTACTAGATCCTTCGCTGTAGGCTATGTATCCTCTGTAGGTAATGGATTCTTTGCTGTATGCTATGTATCCTCTGTAGGCTATGTATCATTCTCTGAAGGCTATGTATCCTCTGTAGGCCATGTATAGGCTATGGATCCTTCAGTGTAGGCTATGGTCGGTGGGCGGGTATGTCTCGCTGATGAAGCAGTTTGTCGGAATATTGGCTGACAAGCTGCTCTGATTAGAAAGGGGACACACTCTTGTTCTAGAGTTTTGATCGAATGCATTCATTAGCTTATATGGGATTGTCAATAGGCACTGGCTGTTCTAGAAAGCAATGTTACATTACGTAGTTGATATTGAATTTGTAGCTGTGTGAACCGATGTGTTCTAATGTGCTCCCTGCTAGGATATAAGCAGTCAGCCGCACTGCCAGTAATCTGACGGCGTCTGTCCTTTCCAAGAGGCCGTGCCGGGTAACATCCGGACTGCCGAGCACTTCCTCAACTTCATGAAGCGGCTGGTGGAGTACCTGAAGATGCGACTGCGTGTGCAACACGTGGTGCAGGAGTCGCCGGCCGGCTTCCTCAAAGACATCTTCAACAAGATCTGCATCGACCGCAAACCGCTCCGGTTAGTCGGCCCGCTCGGCGAAACACAGAGCAGCACTTGGGGGGAAAATGCAGGGATGGTGTCCGTGACTTTGTGTCCTCAAAGGTTCATAGAAGTCGTATAGACGTGTCCATGAGCGGAGGAATGAACTTAACGCTCAGGTTCAGATAACCCATAATATATTGGTATTCAGGCTAATTATAGCGATTTCGATAAAAGGCACGTAACAGAGAGTGAGGCAGCAAGCTGTGCAAGTTTCAACCGTCAAGTATTGTTGTGAAACTGTTTTTTTAGAGGCTTCTATAAAAATTATTTTATGCATTATTAGTTGAATTTTATTATTGTTCTTTTTTGTTGTTTTTTATTACAAAAGACCAATATTTCGGTACATTCCACAGTCAACATGCCTAAAGCCTGTACTGTAAAATTTAATGTCGTATGCATTAATGCTAAAAGCTTTATGCTTCAGTACTTGATGTCTTTAATGTTATGCTTTTGGTATGTTTGTGCAGCATGTTTGTATCGCCGTGTTCTTGCCTCTGACGTACGCGTTTGACTGTGCACATGTCAGGTTCTGTCTGTAGCGTACTCTGACCTATACTGTCCGCTCTGTCAGGTTCTGTGCGGTGTATCTGACCTATACTGTCCGCTCTGTCCGGTTCTGTTGCGGTGTATCTGACCTATACTGTGACCTATACTGCCGCCCTGTCAGGTTCTGTTGCGGTGTATCTGACCCATAGTGTCCGCCCTGACAGGTTATTTGCGGTATACTGTCCGCCCTGTCAGGTTCTGTGCGGAGCGGCTGACATATACTGTCTGCCCTGTCAGGTTCTGTGCGGATCGGCTGACCTATACTGTCCGCCCTGTCAGGTTCTGTGCGGAGCGGCTGACCTCGATGATCCGCCCTGTCAGCTGACGGACATGGCCGACCTGTCACCGCTCGTGCTCGTCTCCCACTTCGCCACCCTGGTCAGCACGTACACCAAGGGCTTCACCATCATCGTCGAGCCGTCCGACGACAAGACGCCCAACGTCTACAACCCGATACTCTACTTCAGGTGCGTACTGTCCACATGGCACTGTTTATGTGTCAGATCGTCTGACACTGCAGCTTGACACGAACAACTCATGCTCTGTTGGGATCCTGGCAGTCTGGTGCGATGTTTCCTGGTGTTGCAGATGGAAAGTGTCAGGCAGCGTAGCACTGGTAAGCGTCACACGAATTGAAATGCTAGCAGCGTAAGATCAAACGATACCACTACATGAACTCAGGAATCGTGACGTGTTGGGACTGATTCGTCCCGATCCTCTGACTGTTGTTTACGTTGATGCTGCCGTCCCTGCCCAGCCGGCCTGACGTCACCGGTCACACTCTGTAGCTCTGATTCCCCTGTCGTCCCGCTGTCCGTCGCCAGGTGTCTGGACTCGTCGCCGGCCTGACGTCACCGGCCACACTGTGTAACTCTGATTCCCCTGCCGTCCCGCTTTCCGTCACCAGGTGTCTGGACTCGTCGCTGGCCATCAAGCCGGTGTTCGACCGTTACCAGTCGGTGGTGATCACATCCGGGACACTGTCGCCGCTCGACATGTACCCCAAGATCCTCGACTTCCACCCGGTCATCATCACCAGCTTCACCATGACGCTGGCGCGGCCCTGCATCCTGCCCATGGTGAGGGAGACAGTCTGAGCAGGTGGCAGACTCGAGAAACGGGTTGCTTATGAGTGCAGAGCTCTTAGACAGCGTACACGTTTCCCCTGCTGTGATAAAATGATTCTAGGGAGGATAGAGCCTACTTGGATTTATAGTTTACTTCAAGCACACGTGGTTCTGCTTGAGTATGATTCGCATATGTATCGGTTGCACCGTCATATTTTATCGCGTCCCAACTGGAGTTCATGCACTCGTTGTTTCCCTTTTCGCCCGACAACCCTCTCCCGTCCGCCGCTCCGACAGATCGTCACCAAAGGCAACGACCAGGTGGCCATCTCGTCGAAGTTCGAGTCGCGTGAGGACCCGGCCGTGATTCGTAACTACGGCAACCTGCTGGTGGACATGGTGGCGGTGGTGCCGGACGGCGTCGTCTGCTTCTTCACCTCCTACATGTACATGGAGAACGTGGTCTCCAGCTGGTACGACCAGGGCATCATCACGCAGCTGCAGAAGCACAAGCTGCTCTTCATCGAGACGCAGGACGCTGCCGAGACCAGCCTGGCGCTGCTAAACTTCATCAAGGTAGGCGCCACACCTGGGCCAGAATCTCCCCATCGTACATATTGCCGAATGCATGGCAAAGCTGAGATCATCTGAGGTCACCAGCAACTTTTTCCCGATAACTCTTAATATAATAAAGATATATCAAACGGTAATAATCGTGTCCTATCCAGACCTTCACCGGGAGCTATGGACTACAGACACTTCACTGACTGTGGTCTGGTCTGAATATGTGACGATTCGTGTGACCTCGTGTCTCCCCAGGCGTGCGAGAACGGCCGTGGTGCCGTGCTGCTGTCCGTCGCCCGGGGCAAGGTCAGCGAGGGCGTCGACTTTGACCACCACCTGGGCCGCTGTGTGCTCATGTTCGGCATCCCGTACATGTACACCCAGTCTCGGATCCTGAAGGCGCGGCTCGAGTACCTGCGCGACACGTTTCAGGTGAGGCTGGGCCGGCGACGCTCCGGTATTCAGGGAGACGTGCCATTTTAGTGGAGGGGGAGGCTGTATGTTGTGGTTTTGTTGGTGCGCTGCAGTAAGCGTCCCTTAGTGATGTACCCAGTCTTAGGTTACCAGCTTTTGAAGGCGTGTGCGTGTTTCTTCTTGGTTCGCCCTGGTTACTACATGGCAGCAGTATTCCGCCGTTTTGTGCGCAGTTCTGGCCGTCACGGCACGGCGCCGGTTTAACGGCTGTGCTGATGTAAGACTATGGCGGGAGGCGTGTCACCAGCTGTATCAGCTGAGTGTATCGGCTCAGCGGCTGAGGTGTTGGGCGCCACATAACTTTACAGTTGAGGCGCCCTAAAACCCAAATCATCATCATCATCAGCGGCTGAGGTGGACGCACACGAGCGTCAGTCGCAGCCCGCCCCTCCCGCGGCCCGCCCCTCCCGCGGCACTGACCGGCGGACAATGACCGTCTGACTTCTGTTGATGTCCGGCAGATTCGCGAGAACGACTTCCTGACGTTCGACGCCGTGCGGCACGCCTCGCAGTGTGTCGGCCGCGCCATGCGAGGCAAGACAGACTACGGCATCATGGTGTTCGCAGACAAGGTAAGACAAGGTGGACAAGCCTGTCTGCGGGAACGTTAGTGATATGGAGGGACAGCGACCAGTAATATAGACATATTGGTGAAAGCTGGTGCGAAGATCACCTTGAATTACCTAGTCGGCATTTGATTTGGGTCTTGCCAGTGGTGCTTGATTTATGCCACTTTGTATTTATATGTGGGTGTTAAATCATCATTTATCTGCTAGGCACTATCTCTGTTGTTTTGGCTTTCTGGTCCATTTCATTTGACGAGGCTTGATTTCCCGTTTTTAGCGGTTCCAGCGATCGGACAAGCGGACCAAGCTGCCTCTCTGGATCCAGGAACACCTTAAGGACTCCATGTGCAACCTCAGCACGGATGAGGCCGTGCAGGTGAGATTCTGCGCTGCCCTGCCGCGCTGTGGTGGCCGCCTTAAAAATTGGCACAGGCCATGCCAATACGCAGTCCCGGCAAGACGCCGGGCAGTCGCCGCCGACTCACTGGATTGTTAGGCTGTACCGCAACACCGCGCTGTCGTGCGGAACAGCCTGTATTCAGATGACACTGAACTGTGTGTCGGCCTGCGTCCGTAATAAGCATCAGTCGATGTTTTGCTGTAGTTTTAGTGACTATAGCTTTAGGAACTCAAACTCTATTGTTATTTGTATCGAACCCTAGTCAAAACATATACCATTCCAAACGTAACTACAACTGCATGGCTCTTTGAAGCGCGTCAGTTATGCTCTGATGCTCTGATTTCTACGTATGCCCATCACCCCGCACCCTCATAATGTGTGTATAATTATGCGCGTTGTTGCAGGTGAGCAAGCGGTGGCTGCGGCGGATGGCTCAGCCGTTCAGTCGGCAGGACCAGCTGGGCATCTCGCTACTGACGCTGGCGCAGCTCCAGACGGAGGAGATGCAGAACAAGATGCGTGAGCGCGTCACACACCGGATATAGACGGCCGCCGGGCAGCCGCCGACGGACACCCGGCTGTGACTGACCAAGAGAGCCCTGAAGACGGCAGAAGTGTGACTGACCGGGAGAGCCGGCGAGGTCAGTCTTATACTCTGCAGACAGCGGGGCTGTGACTGACCGGGGGAGGCCAGCGAGGCCTGCCGGATACCCTGCAGACAGCGGGGCTGTGACTGTGACTGACCGGGAGAGGCCGGCGAGGCCTGCCGGATACCCTGCAGACAGCGGGGCTGTGACTGGACGTGAGCGGGGGAGGCCAGCGAGGCCTCCGGATACCCTGCAGACCGGCGGGGGCCTGTGACTGTGACTGTCCGGGGAGGCCGTGAGGCACTGCCGGATACCTGCAAGACGGGCGGGGCTGTGACTGTGACTGTCCGGGAGAGGCCGGACGAGGCTGCCGGAATGCCCTGCAGACAGCGGGGTGTGACTGTGACTGTCAGGGAGAGGGCGGCTAGCTGCCGGATACCCTCACGGCGGGGCTGTGACTGTGACTGAACCGGGGAGGCCGGCGAGGCCTCCGGAATACCTGCAGACGGCGGGGCTGGTGACTGTGAACTGTCCGGGAGAGCCGGCGAGGCCTGCCGGATACCCTGCCAGACAGCGGGGCTGGTGACTGTACTGACCGGGGGAAGCCGGCGATGCCTGCCCGGATACCCGCAGACAGCGGGGCCTGTGACTGTGACTGACCGGGGGAGGCCCGGCGAGGCTGCCGCGATACCCTGCAGACCAGCGGGGTCTGTGCTGTGACTGACCGGGGGAGGCCACGGATACCCTGCAGACAGCGGGGCTGTGACTTGTGACTGACCGGGGAGGCAGCGGATACCGCAGACCGAGGTCGGGGCTGTGACTGTGGCTGTGGAGATGGACGGGTCGCCTGAGCGGCTCTGTACCGGCCGGGACTGACAGCGGCAGTCAGCTGCACTGCCGTCCCAGGCTGGCAGGACACGACCCCGAGCAGCGTCTGTAACGGTCAGTTACGACCTGCCTACTGAGATTTGAGACAGGTGAAGGAGACACGTGTCTTCCCCCCGGGGCTAAGGGAGCCGCCTCAGGTACGCTGCTGACGTGTGACGTAACTGACTGGCCTGACCTCGGATCCGCCGCGTCACCCGACTCACCATGTTCATACGGCGCGCTCGTCATGCCCATAGTCAAGTGGTTGACTGTTTATTCACGTCACGGACCGTGTGAGTGGAGTAAGGTGTGCGTTCCCGTGTTCCGGCAGTTTCAGAGAGCACCTTGTGAGAGGAGTGTGCGTGTGTTCCCGTGTTCCCGGCAGTTTCAGAGAGCACCTTGTGAGATAGGAGCGGTGCACTCCTGACAGCACTGACGTCACATGTGCGGTGACGTCACAGTACGCAGCGTGCTATGACGTCAGCGCCTCTCGGCCGCCGGCGTGGGTAGCTCTCGCCCAGTTTGACCCATCGTACCATCGTAAGGACTGGTACCGCCGAGTTCATTAGCCCAGAGTACCACCACAGGGACGGGTACAGTGATTGTTGTGTTGGTGTAAAGCCGCCGCCTTGACCGGCTGTGTCCAGCTGGCAGGTCCGCGTCCGCGCCACTTTGGTGACTTTGTGTCAGTTCATGAGATTGCGTGTCATACTTAACTCGGAAACAGTCAATGAGGGTCTGTGATTTCGAACCTGTTTTGTATTTATAGTGTGACTGACGTGTTTTGTTTTCGCAGAGTTTTATAATAAAGCTCGTCTAGCTAATCACGGTTCCCTACTTCCCGCATTGTCAGTTGTGAACTGAGTCATCTCGGCGGCCAACTCGGCCAGATCAGACAACAGTACGCCGCTGACTGAACGGCAGCGTTGCCCAATCGGCCGGAGTCAGCTGTGTGGTGGCATTCCGGTCCGGTCCGGGAGACCATTTCTGGCGAGGTAAAACGGCACGGTGTCAGGCGCAGCAGGATATATTCGTAGGCTCCAATACACGGCGGATGGCGACATGAAACACTAATGCCTGTGGTATGCGCACAGTTCCCCAGCAATATGCCTCTGAAATGATGCAATGATTCTCACCGAGGCAGCCTGGACAGCTGATTGAATTAGCCGACGTCACGTGTCTACTGGAGATGGAGGGCCTGTTCCCGTCGCAGCTCTAACCTCCTCCAAGCTGCTCCCACTTGCTCCAGTCGTATTCTTTAACACAGAGCAGTTGCAGTTAGAGCAACTTAGAGGAGGTTCGAGGCGCCACGGGAACAGGCCCGGACATGAAACACTAATGCCTGTGGTATGCGAAGGTTCTCCCAGCAGTATGCTCTGAACAGACGACTGAATCAGAGGTCTGCTGTATGAGTCGCGCTGTGATAGCGGGCCTCGCGTCCTCTGCAGTTAACAGTGCCCGGCACGTTTCGACACTAAACACGCAGGCAGCGGAGCTTTAGCCGGCTGCGACAGAAAGTCGGACACAAACGCACCGAGAACCAGCACAATCACAGCATGCCATGCGCCATCGATTGGCACACAGGTGCCGATGCTTAAACTGCAGACCCTGGATCCGAACCGCAGATTTAAACGGATTTAACGCACTCGAGACCAACACGATCATATCCAATGCATAGCATCCATTGGCATAGCATGAGTGCGGCAGTTCTAAAAACAATCCCTGGAGATCCGACTTCCAGATTACACAGATTTTGACTCCATCTATTATATGCGTCAACGAATGATCAAGGATACATGCTACAGGATGAGCAAGATACAGATACAGGATGCTTATGTCACAGAAATGCATTACATTCCAACTGATCTGCTTCCCAAATATTGAGCAATCCACTAGATCGAACTTGGGATCAGGATTCAAGGATCTAAAACGTTTTAGTCCGTAATTGCAATCGAGATTGTAAACATGTTACCATTGATTAAAATAGAAACAATGTATCCTTGTAGTTACCTGATCTGTTGTTTCATTTTGTCAAAACAACAACAAATATTTGTTATCTTATGATGGGCTACTGAGGAATACAAAATACCGAAAGGTCAAAGATTCACGTCTCAATTATATCACGGGATCCCGTGAAATCCTAGATCTGTCGCCGAATTGTATCGAAAGATTCACTGGGACCCAAGATCCAGCGAAACATTCTACGTGGCCCGTGGGACCTGGTGGCATGTTAGGGCTCATCAGATTTGGCCCATAAATAACTGGATCTGGAATACGTTTTTGGAATCCATGCGCATACCCCTGTTTGGGAAAAATTGTCGATACTGTGACCCAATTACGATTGTGAATAGAATGAGTGAATGTGAACATGATACGGGAGCACATTCCAATCACTCACTGTGATCATCCACAGCTGCAGCGTCTACCGGTTATCACAAGGTACGATGGCATCTGCAGACACGTACTTCTACCATGGCTCTATGCAAAATGTCGCACGACACCTGCTAGCTTAAAAACGCACATCATCAAACAACCAACAGCTCGTCCTATTACGTTGCGGACATATCCGACGATTCGCGTTCGACATGGGCGAACATGGACCCTGCATTGGTTAAACGCAGCATGATGAAGCGTAATCTATGGTGGCGATGACTGGGATGATTAGGAAGCCAAGCTACCTATCGGCACAGCAGGCGTCGCCATGGCGACATGGTAGGCGGCTTTATAGGAGAGCTGAAAAGCAGGTCCTCAGACACCAAGCCGGCGTATGGACGCAGCACCATTGCCGACACTTGCTGACAGTTTTCATACATTCACAAATATATCGTGAACAGTTTAACGGTGCGCATCCGGGTACGTAACACTCACACGGCCGACCTCATCATAAACATACGTCTAATCTGACTGAGACGAGTGGACCAGTCGTGACCGACCCGCGCCCGGTCTCCTGCCGCGGTCACCTGGGGTGCCGACCGTCACATTATCCAACGGAAGGCCGGGCGACGACGATAGCATGAGGCAGAGGCGTTATAACGTGCCGGCGCCGCGGCTGTAGGGTGTGACCTTCCTTCCGCCGTGTAAGAGGGGGTGATCGCTACCTCCTCCGCCGTCACTGAGGGGCTCGGAGGGTGGTGGACGCCGCCATAGATGGAGGAGGGCGGACAGTCCGTCAGCAGAACCAACAGCTGCTGACGCCGAGCCGAACAGTTCTGCTGCCGCTGACGAGAGGACCATGAATCGCCTGGAACAAATACAACACATCAAACAAACAGCACCTGCACCAAAGTGCTACACTTCTACGAACAAACTTCAGGATAACACAATTTCGGTGTCATTTTCCGTACCACTTTCGCTATGATTCCAGTTATTCCCAGCTCGTATATGCATGCATTTCACAATGAAGCCTCTCTCCGCTAACCAGCCCGCAGCCAGCCCTGGTACCCTGCTCGGGACTGACCTGATACTGCTGTCCGCTACATTAACCAGCCCACAGCCAGCCCTGGTACCCCGCTCGGGACTCGACCTGAGACTGCTGTCCGCTAATTATACCAGCCGCGCCAGCCCCCGGGTACTCCGCTCGGGACTGACTGATACTGCTGTCGCTACATTAAACCAGCCCACAGCTCACCCTGGTACCCTTCGCTCGGATGACCTGAGACTTGCTGTCCGCTACATTAAAACCAGCCCGCAAGCCAAGCCCTGGTACCCGCAGGGACTGACCTGGAGACTGCTGCTCCGCTACATTAACGCACGCAGCAGCCCTGGTACCCGCTCGGGACTGACCTGAGACTGCTGTCCGCTCCCATTAACATCAGCTCCGAGCCAGGCCTGGACCCGTCGGGACTGACCTAGACTGCTGCTCCGCTACATTTAACCAGCCCGCAGCCGCCTGGTACCGCTGGGACTCGACCTGAGCGCTGTCCGCTACATTAACTCAGCTCCGCAGCCAGCCCTGGTACCTACCCCGCTCCGGGACTGACCTGAGACCTGCTGTCCTACATTAACCAGCCCCTGCACCAGCCCTGGTACCTCCTATACGCCCATTTCCCGCTCAGGACCTGACTGAGACTGCGTCGCTACATTAATCAGCCATGCAGCGAGCCCTGTACCCCGCTCGGGACTGAACCTGAGACCTGCTGTCCGCTACATTAGCCAACCACCGCCAGCCTGGTACCCCGCTCGGGACTGAACTCTGAGACTGTGTCGCTACACTTAACCAGCCAGCCAGCCAGCCTGGTACCCGCTCTCGGACTGACCTGAGACTGGCTGTCCGCTACATTTATACCAGCCGATTCAGCCAGCCCTGACGTCCGCCGGGACTGACTGAGACTGATGTCCGCTACATAACCACCCGCCCCACCCTGGTACCTCCGCTCGTGGGACTGGACCTGAGACTGCTGTCCGCTACATTAACCAGCCCCGCAGCCGCCCTGGTCTGTCGACGACCTGTAGACGCTGTCCGCTACATAGACAGCCCGCAGCAGCCCTGTACCTTCGCTCGGGACGGACCGAGACTGCTGTCCGCTACAGTTAACCAGCCCGCAGCCAGCTGGTACATTGCCGCTCGGGCGACCTGAACTGCTGTCCGCTACATTAACCAGCCCGCAGCCAGCCCTGGTACCTCGCTCGGGACTGACCTGAGACTGCTGTCCGCTACACCAGGTGGCCGCGGTGCTCATAGCTGAGATCGCAGGCCAGCGGCGGCGGCACCGAGCCGCCCAGGCTCATCAGGGAGCTGGGGATGCGCAGTTTGCTGCGGTGCGGCAGCGTGCGGTAGGCGCGCGCCGGTGGCGGCGGCGGCGCCGGCTCCCCCGCCAGGTAGGGCGTGCTGCCGTGCGGCCGGACCGGCGCGCTCAGTCGACAGGAGTCGGCCGAGTCGGTGGTCCGATGCAGCAGGTCAGGGGTGGCGCTGCTGCGCGCGCTGCTGCCGCCACCGCCGCTCAGCTCCAGGGCCGCTGTCGGCGGGAACTCGCCGTCTGCACAGGAGGCAGAGACAGACAGGTGTTAGACGGCGGAGACAGGCAGGTGTTAGACGGCGGAGACAGGCAGGTGTTGACGGGGAGACGGACAGGTGTTACGACGGGCGGAGATCAGGCAGGTGTAGACGGCGAAGACAGGCAGGTGTTAGACGGCGGAGACAGGCAGGTGTTAGACGGCGGAGACGGCGGTCTTCAACGTGAAGTCCCTGACCCAATGACTATACTTTAACACTTTATTGTCAGGTAATCAGAAAAGTTAGTTAAAGTTAGTTCTAGTTACTTAAAGGGAAAAGTTATGCAAGTCTCATCAGTGGCAAAGTCTACCGATCCACAATACAGTCTATATATTATGCATTCATAGTCCATAGTCTAGCAGCAGCTAGTTGCTTTGTCGAGTCCCAGAGAGCGCGAAATGATAAAGTGTTACGTTGTGCGACCAAGACATCAAGTGATATTGTGCAGCAGGGCGGCGGCTCCATGAAATGAAGTGATAACGCTATGTTACCGGAGTCTCCAGGATATAGCGTGATACGTACAGGTGGGCGGCTCCTGGTCGGGTGTCGACGCCTGCCGTGCGAGGCGCAGCGTGCTGCCTCCATACTCCGGTGGCGGGGAGATCCGGACAGCCTCGAGCCACGCGTCACCGGACAGCCTCGAGCCACGCGTCACGCTCCATGTTAGGAACCTGGCGACCATCACAGACACTCAGATCAGGGCTGACAAGAAATCAGCGCTTCTCGGCATCACTTCCTATTTACGAAGTCGAGTGTTCAAACAGTTTTGATCACGTTGTTTTCGGCCACTCAGTCGTCTCCGTTGTTCTGTAAGTCAGTAGGTATGCTCACGTCACACACGTCTCTGGTGACGTCTCTGTGGTATACTCACGTCACACACGTCTATAGTGACGTCTATGTGGTGTACTCACGTCACACACGTCTCTGGTGACGTCGCCGCCGTGCACGTCCAGCGAGCTGGACGACTCGTGGCCGCAGTGCGGAGCCGCGTCAGACTTGGAACCCGGACCGCCCATGCCTGCCGCCGCAGACAGGTGTAAGGACATGGGAAGTTTGGTGTCACTCCAGCAAAGCATGGTTAGATTGACTTCATCACATGTTATTTACTCGTATGATATGACACAAACATTGATCAGAATGCATGGAAAGCCACCAACTAAGACTTGAAATGCACGGTATATGTATATTGCTGTTTTGATATGTTCATAATACATACGGAAGTAAATCATACATCTCATTTCTGTATCTGAACTGAGTCGGTCCGCTCATCTCTCACCCTTGCGGCGGTATCGGCGGCGCATGTAGCAGAAGATGAGCAGTCCGTTGATGACGAGTAGAGTCGAGCCGACCACAGTAGCTGCCAGGATCAGCGGCCGGCGCAGTCCAGAGCCCTCAGATGAGTCCCTCTCCGTCACATACCCCACCGGGGCTGAGAGAGCTGTCCGGCAGGACAGGACAGGTGAGACATGTGACCTCCACCACACCACGTCAGCAGCCCCCCTGTTCCTCTCCTTCTGCTGCTGGTGACCGCCATCCCTCACCAGTGGTGCTGGCCTCCCCCGCCGCTGGTGACTGCCGCCCCTCACCAGTGGTGCTGTCCTCCCCCGCCGCTGGTGACCGTGGTCACTCACCAGTGGTGCTTTCCTCCCCGCCACTGGTGACCGTGGCCCCTCACCGGTGGTGCTGGCCTCCCCGCCACTGGTGACCGTGGCCCCTCACCGGTGGTGCTGGCCTCCCCCGCAACTGGTGACCGCGGCCCCTCACCAGTGGTGCTGGCCTCCCCGCCACTGGTGACTGCCGCCCCTCACCAGTGGTGCTAGCGGTGATGGTGTGCAGGGACACGACGCCGCGTCCCAGCCGGTTGTACGCCGACACTGAGAACCGGTACTCGGTGGCATCGCTCAGCTGGTCGACGGTGTACCGCGCGGTACCGGGCGCCGCGTCCACGTACCGCTGCTGGTCGGGACGCGCGGACGGCGCGTACCCCAGCCGGAAGGTCTGTGGATGGGGGGGGCGGTCAGGGGATGGTGTGGAGATCACAAAGGGAAGGGGTGAATGGTGGCCAGCGCAAGGACGGTTTGCGGCAGACAGTGCGAGCAAGATTATGACATGGTGTTGGTTGCAGTCAATTGATATTGTATTCAACATTGTGAAATACACAACATCTCATACGTGTTATTAACTTCATACATTGTAGCTAATGGCTATTTCAAGAATCAAAACTAAATGCAAAATACTAATGCAATATAGCTAACGAACAAAATAAGTACTGGTTCTAAATTATAAGACACAGTCAGGTCATAACTCCCTGGCACCTGCCATGATCCCCGCACTCAGCGCTCCACACCACCATCACATCAAACCCGCCCGCCTCGGTCACCTGAGTGTAGCCGCCGTCGAAGGCCGGTGTCCAGGCGAGGGTGACCGCCTGCGAGGAGACGTTGAGCACGCGTAGCTCGAGCGGCGGGTCGGGCACAGAGGGCAGCACCAGGTGCGCCGGGTGTGAGTCGCCGCCCAGACGGTTCGTGGCCGCGCAGGTGTACTCCCCGTAGTCGGAATCTCCAACGTCCCGAACTTGGAGAACCGACTCCCAAGTCATCAGGTCCACCTAAAGGGGGATGAGACACCATAAAAAACACCCAAGGAGCGAAGCCCAGCAGTTCGTCACATTCGGAGAATGGCTGACCAGAAAACATACTCACTGATCAAACACTACATTGAATATTAATGCATGACGAATACGACAGCGGAAGGCAACTTTGATGTTTGATTAACAGACTTTCGATTCTCTGAGCTTCACTGGGCCAAGTCCTGTCATGAGTAGCTACAATCATGAAACGATTAATAAGCACGCTCCGCCTCACCACTCACCACCTGGCGTCACATTTCCCCGCACCTCTGTACTGACCGGTGTCTAGTTACCCTGTACTGACCTGTCGCTGTGTCACCGCGTAGTGCGAACCCTTCGCCAGCTATGGACCGGCCCCGATGGGACTGTACCGGGATTGCAGCGGGACTGTACCGGGACTACACTGGGACTGTACCGGGACTACCGGGACTGCATGGGACTGTACCGGGACTGTGTCGGGACTGTACTGGGACTGTACCGGGACTGTACCGGGACTGTACCGGAACTGTACCGGGACTGTACCGGGACTGTAGTGGGACTGTAGTGGGACTGTACCGGGTCTGTACCGGGACTGTACCGGGACTGTACCGGGACTATACCGGGACTGTACCGGGACTGTACCAGGACTGTACCGGGACTGTACTGGAACTGTACCGGGACTGTACCAGGACTGTACCGGGACTGTACCGGAGCTGTACCGGGGCTGTACCGGGGCTGTACCGGGACTGTACCGGGACTGGTACAGGCTGTATCCGGACAGTGTTACCGGGACTGTACCGGGACTATTACCGGACTGTAGCCGGAGCTGTACCGGGACTGTACCGGACTGTACCGGGACTGTACAGGCGTGTACGGTACTGTACCGGGACTGTACCGGGACTGTACCGGGACTGGTACGGACCTGTACTGGGACTGTCTTGGGCACTGCGTAAGCGGGGCCTTGTACCGGGGGCTGTACGCGGGGCTGTACCGGGGCTGTACCGGACTGTACGGGACTGTACCGAGGAGCTAGTACGCGAAGACTGTACCAGGGACTGGTACCGCAGGACTGTACCGGGACTGTACCGGGACTGTACCGGGACTGTACCGGGACTGTACCGGGACTGTACCGGGAGCGGGACTGTACTGACCTGTCGCTGCGTCACTGTGTACCGTCCGCCGGCCGTCAGCTCTATTGACTGTCCTCTCCGGGACCAGGTGATGTCTGGAGCAGGGGCCGCCCGGGCCCGGCAGACCAGCGCTGCGTCTTGTCCCTCCTCCGCCGCCGACCGGACCAGCGCCGCGCTCCGCTCCACCTGAGGCGACTCTGAGAGCACAGACACGGCACACACGGGTTACAGATCTCCACCTGGGGAGACTCTGAGAGCACAGACACGGCTACAACACGGGTTAAAACAGATCTCACCTGTAGCGACTCTAGAGAGCACAGACACGTACAATCACGGGTTACAGATCTCCACCTGTAGTGAGCTCTGAGGCAATACAGACACGGCAACACACGGGTTATAGATTCCTGAGCGCGGCCTCTGAGGGGCACAGACACGGCTACACACGGGTTAGCAGATCTCACCTGAGGCGACTTGGCAGCACAGACACGGCACAACAACGGGGTTTACAGATCTCCACCTGTAGCGACTCTGAGAGCAACAGGACACGGTACACAGGGTTACAAGATCTTTCCACCTGTAGTGAACTCTGAGAATATACAGGCACGGCAACACACGGGGCTTACAGATCTCACACTGAGGTGACTCTGAGGGCACAGACGACGGGGCAACACACGGGTTAAGGCAGATCTCCACCCGAGGCGACTCGAGGGCACAGAACAACGGCACACACGGGTTCAGATCTCTCACCTGTAGGCGAACTCTGAGAGCACAGACACTGGCACACACGGGTTACAGATCTCCACCCAAGGCGACTCTGAGGCACGACACGGCATACCATGGGTTATCTTAGATCTTCACTGTAGTGACTGTGAGGGCAACCAGACACGGCACACACGGGTTACAGATCTCCCAACTTGGGGATGACTCTGAGAGCACCAGACACGGCACACATCGGGTTATCAGATCTCCAACCTGTTAGTGACTCTGAGGGCTACGAGACACGGCACAGCACGGGGTTAACAGATCCCGCAACCTGGGGAGATCTCTGTTAGAGCAGCAGACACGGCACACCATGTTTGGTTGGTTATACGGGGTTACAGATCTCAACCTGAGGCGATCTGAGGGCACAAGACACGGCCCACACAATCACGGGTTACAGATTCTCCATCTTGATTTGGCGGCTCTGAGACACAAGACACGGTACAGCCACGGGTTAACAGATTCTCCACTGGGGAAGACTCCTGAGAGCACAGCACACACGGGTTACAGATCTCCACCTGTAGTGACTCTGAGAATACAGGCACGGCACACACGGGTTACAGATATCCGACAGTGGCGGACATTTCAATGAAGGAATGTGTAGATGCTCAATGTAAACGTTTTCATAACTTTTAACTGGTTTAATGCTCGTTGAATGTAAGGCGTTTGCATTCGATATATAATAGCGAATATAAGGATGGGACTGAACAGCCATATGCAGATAATTGTCATTTCGTATTTTATTCTACGGTTAAATCGAAAAACAAGATGTGTTTGATTTTTAATTATAGAAGACAGATGGTGAACCAAAATGCATTATGGTATCATTCTGGCATGCCTTTTACCTGCAGCACAGCCCACCACTGTCGATGTGAAACATGGGCTGCACTTAAGAGTAGGTGCACATCTCAGATAATGCGATTGTAGATGGGAAAACTAGACGACAAATGCTACACAATTAAGGATGCCTTTGAACTATTGCTATGAAAAACACAAAAAACTAGATCTCCCAGGCCTGCAGTACTTAGAAGCTCTCGATATAAAGATACATCATGCGTTTTTTTTAACCGTAGCACGAGCCATACATCACAAGTTTCCGGAACTGTGCAGCAAGTTATGATCGGGGCGCCCAGCCTGCCGACCCGTCAACACAGCCACCCAAGCCGTCAACACAGCCCGCCCACCCGTCAACACAGCCCGCCCACCCGTCAACACAGCCCGCCCACCCGTCAACACAGCCGCCCACCCGTAACACAGCCCGCCGGCCCGAAACAGCCTGCCCCCGTCAACACAGCCGCCCACCGCAACACAGGCTGCCCACGCCGTCAACACAGCCCCCCACCGTCAACACAGCCGCCGGGCCGTGAAAACACAAGCCCGCCACCCGTCAACACAGCCTGCCCACCGTCAACAGCCCCCCCGTCACACAGCCCGCCACCCGCGTCAACACAGTCAGCCCACCCGTCAACACAGCCCGCCGACTGTGAACACAGCCCACCCATCCCGTCAACAAACAGCACGCTCACCCGTCACAGCCCGCCCACCGTCAACACAGCCCGCCCACCCGTCAACACAGCCCGCCACCCGTCAACACAGCCCGCCATCCGTCAAACAGCCCGCACCCGTCACACAGCCCGCCCACCCGTCACACAGCCCGCCCACCGTCAACAAGCCGCCACCCGTCACCACAGCACGCCCACGCCGTCAACATAACCCGCCCATCCGTCAACACAGCCACCGACTGTCAACACAAGTCACTGACCCGTCAAATAGCCCGCCCACCCGTCCAACAACAGCCCGCCATGCCGTTCAACACAGCCCGCCACCGTCAACACAGCCCCGCCCACTCGTCAACCACAGCCCGCTCACGCCCCGTCAACACAGTCCGCCCCCCGTCACAAACAGCCCGCCCACCCGTCAACACAGCCCGCCCACCCGTCAACACAGCACGCCCACCCCGTCCAACATACCCGCCATCCGTCAACACAGCCACGCCGTCAACACAGTCACTGACGCCGTCAACATAGCCCCGCCCACCCGTCAACACAGCCGCCCATCCGCAACACCGCCCGCCCACCGTCAACACAGCCGCCCACCCGTCAACACAGCCCGCCACCGCAACAAGCCCGCTCCACCGTCAACACAGGCCCGCCACCCCGTCAACAAAGCCCCCCAAATCGTCAACACAGCCCGCCCACCGTCACACGTCGCCCACCCGTCAACTACAGCCCGCCCACCCGTCAACACAGACAGTAGACCACCCGACCGTCAACACATGCCCGTCAACCACGCGTGACAAGCAGGGCGGCGGTGGCGCGCACCGGGCCGCCAACGCCATTATCCACCACGCAGGTGAACTCGCCGACGTCAGCCGGCGTGACGTCATACACGGCCAGGTATGACGTCAGACGGGCGCCATCGAGGTCAGGCCCGGGCGCCCAGTGCGGGAGGCCAGGTCAAAGCCGGCTCTCTCCCAGCGGATGGAGTCGGAGGCTGGCGGGGTGGGCGTCGGCGCCACACTCGAGCAGGGCGTCCTCCCCCGGCGAGACGAGCGCCGAGGTGGCCTTTACCGCCTCCGGGGGGTCTGGCAGAGACAGGAGCAGCATTTTCATGATACAAGCACATTTATCCATCACTAAAAAATATCAACGAACTTTATAAAATGGAAGTATTTGGTACCCAACAACGGTGTCATGTCAGTTGCTCGCTATCAATTAGTTATTGATACTAGTTATTAATGCTCGCTTTTAATTCTCGCTAAATTAATGCTCGCTAAGTACTAGATATTGATGCTCGCTAACACCTACGTTCCACCATTTAGTGATAGCTTACCGCAAAGACAACGTTATCATCAATAAAGTTATTTAGTTATCTAATAAAGTTATTTAGTTATCCTCAATAAAGTAATCAATTAGTAGTTCTACTACACACCGATAACTGCCCCCCCCCCCGCTCTGCCGTCACTCACACAGCACATCGACGTGAACGCGGGCGGTGGCTGAGCCGAGCGCGTTGGTCGCCTCCAGACGATACCAGCCGGCGTCAGTACGCCGCACTGACGTCAGGTTCATCACGCCGTCCACTGACGTCAGTGTGACGTCATCGCCGCCGTCACGGGACCAGCTGTACTGACGGACGGCCGGCTTGGCGCGGGCCGGCAGCCGGATGACGCGAGACTCGCCCACCATCATTGAGTCCTCGTAGTATTGCTTGGTGAACACCGGCGGGTCTGGGGAGGGAAGGCCGCGTCAAACGGGCTCAACAGGGGGTATACTCCCAGTACAGACTACCGGCGGGTCTGGGGAGGGAAGGCCAGTCAACGGGCTCAACAGGGTATACTCCGCAGTACAGACTACCGGCGGGTCTGGGGAGGGAAGACCCGCGTCCAAACGGGCTGAACAGGGGGTATACTCCCAGTACAGAACACCGGCGGGTCTGGGGAGGGAAGGCCGCGTCAAACGGGCTCAACAGGGGGTATACGCCCAGTACAGAGAGGGACAGCAATGTATGCGGGCACAGAACGTGATGATTGAAATCGGGTACACGTAAGCGAATCTATAGACACGTACATTCAGATCCAGAACCCTTTGATGTCGGCAAGTTTAGACAGTCACTTTTCATGTCAGAAGTATAACACTGCTTACATATACAACACGTTACCCTATGCTACGGTGTGACAATATTTTATCTTCAAATATTGAACTCATTGCAAATATGTCATTCGCCATGCGTTCCTCACATGCCTAGTCTGCAAAACAGTGTCGACCAAAAGTCAAAGGTGAATCTAACAAGCATCCCCTCCTGGCCGCTGCTCAGCGAGGTTATGTAATGTTGACCGACATTGAGAACTTACGGAGCACGTTGAGGGTGATCTCGTGACGTATGAAGCTGGAGATCTCGGGCACCTCAGACTTGCACACGAACTGAGCACCGTGGTCAGTCCAGTTGAGCGGCCGACGCAGAACCAGCTGACTGGCGAACCTGCAGCGACAGACGACATCTTTGACGACAATGTGTGATGATTCGCTGCAACATATCAAACTCTTTTTCCACCAAGATATGTTTAACGTAAAATTTCACGAAAAAATCGGCGTAAGAAGAAAAGAACGCTGACAGCCCAACAGAACCGATCTATAATGAATCATGACACGTGTTGCGTTAGATTCACCAGGTGATTACAAAGCTGCATCTGCTTGCATGACACAATGCTACTACACCAATAACCATCCGCCGTGTAGAGCACAGCGAGAGCGCTGCACCCGCCCTCCCCTGGCGGCGGCCGTCTGAACTAACCCGCCATGGTCGCCGGCCGGCACAGTGTCTGTGCTGTAGATCTGGTCAGTGATCTGCTGACCACGGGTCCACCAGCTGAGCTGAGCAGCCGGCAGAGATGGCCGCGACTCGCACGTCAGCTCCGCCTCTTCTCCCGCCTGCAGCCGCTCCGGCGACACGGACACCTTCAGTTCACTGGGCGGAACTGAAACACGGACAACTCCAGTTCACTGGGAGGAACTGAAACACGGACACCTTCAGTTCACTGGGAGGAACTGAAACACGGACACCTTCAGTTCACTGGGAGGGAACTGAAACACGGAACCTTCAGTGACTGGGAGGACTGAAACACGGACACTCCAATTCACTGGGTATGAAACTGAAAACACGGAACATCCAGTTCCACTGGGAGGTAACTGAAACATACGGACACCTTCAGTTCACTGGAGGACTGAAACACGGACACCTTCAGTCACTGGGAGGAACTGAAACACGAACACCTTCAGTTCACTGGGAGGAGCTGAAACACGGACACCTCCAGTTCACTGGGAGGAACTGAAACACGGACACCTTCAGTTCACTGGGAGGAACTTAAACAGACACATCCAGTTCACTGGGAGGAACTGAAACACGAACATCTCCAGTTCACTGGGCGGAACTGAAACACGGACACCTTCAGTTCACTGGGAGGAACTGAAACACGACACCTTCAGTTCACTGGGAGGAACTGAAACACGGACACCTTCAGTTCACTGGGAGGAGCTGAAACACGGACACCTCCAGTTCACCTGGGAGCAACTGAAACGACACCTTCAGTTCACTGGGAGGAAACTTAAACAGACACCTCCAGTTCCACTGGGAGGAACTGAAACACGGACACCTCCAGTTCACTGGGAGGAACTGAAACACGGCAAGAGGGCGCTACAGTCACGACTGGCACGTTGTCACAAGCTAGCACTCACAATAAAGCACAAGAAGGAGGAAGGAAAACACTTGTAGTTGGTTTGCAGGACGTTATAAAGACGGAATCACTAGCTGGCAAGTCAGATAAGAATCATAAATGAAGGCGTTCATCCCTGAAACAAGTGTCAGCGTGATGTGAGTCTTGGGACCAGCCAAATAACACCAGTCGAACGAGACGCATCTTCAGACTCGGGCTGACAATAACCACATTTATTCATGTCTCACGCTCATGCAGTATTGCACGTGCCTAGTATTACATCGGAATCATCTGTCTAGACTTAGGTACATGCGTAATATTTATCGTGTTTTTCTAAGAAATCGCAGTTGCCTCAAACATGTTAATTGTGCGTCCCTACACAGAAGCAGAACTGTCGGTTACACTGATACAGCTCTCGGTTCCACAGACACAGAGCCATTGTGTACAGAGAGACGAGCCGTCCGGCGGCGGATACTCACAGTGAACAGTGACGACAACCGAGTCCTGCTGGTCGCGCTCCAGCGCCGGACTGCTGCTGTGACACGTCACCCTGGCGCCGTTATCTGCCGCGCTCACGTCGTACTGCAGTCGGCTGCGGCCCGGCCCGGTCACGAGACCGGAGAGCGGCCGGCCCGCCAGGGTCCAGGTGAGATGGGCTGGCGGGCTGCCGCCAGGGGCCGCACACAGCACCGTCAGTCGGTCCCCCTGCCGCACGGGCGACAGCCGGTTCCGAGCGATCTGCGGCGGCTCCGGTGCGACTGTGGGGAGGAGGCAGTACCTGGTCAGCAGGGAGGTACAGGGGCCACAGTCACAGGCCACCGAGACTCCGGTGCGACTGTGGGGAGGAGGCAGTACCTGCGTCAGCAGAGAGGGTACAGGGGCACAGTCACAGCCACGAGACTCCGGTGGACTGTGGGGCGGATGGCAAGTACCTGGTCAGCAGGGAGGGTTACAGGGCGCCACAGTTCACAGCCACCGAACTCCGTTGCGACTGTGGGGAGGAGGCAGTACCTGCCGTTCAGCAGGGAGGTACAGGGGCCACAGTCACAGCCACCGAGACTCCGGCTGCGACTTGTGGGCGGAGGCAGTACCTGATGTCAGCAGGGAGGTACAGGGGCCACAGTCACACATCACGCCACCAGACTCTCATCCAACGGTATTTTTGCACTGTGGGCGGAGCAGAAAGTACCTGTCCAGCAGGGAGGTACAGGGGCCACATCACGGCCACCGAGCGCTCCGGTGCGGACTGTGTGGGGCGGAGAAAAAATGCGTAGATACCTGCTCAGCAGGGAGTCGGATACCAGGGGGCCACAGTCACAGCCACGAGACTCCGATGCGACTGTGGGGAGGAAAGGCAATAGCTACTGAAGATACAGCAGGAGAGAAATTGGGGGAGAGAAAGAGATGTGGGAGAGGTGGGGTACAGGGCGCACAGTCAACAGCCACGAGACTCCCGTGAGCGAAACTGTGGGGCGGAGGCAGTACCTGGTCAGCAGGGAGGTACAGGGGCCACAGTCACGGCATCTGTCAGGACATGACAGCGGCAGTGACAGCAGCATGTCTGGAGACTACGAAAACTCTGTGGGGAGCTACACAAATATTTATAACGTATTCCTTGGCGTGACCTAGGGTGCGTACCACACATAAGATAATAGAGATGAGGTTACTGGTCACCCATTCATTATAAACAATGAATGTCTCTGTGAGTTATTTCTTTTGTAGCCTCTGTGAGTTATTTCTTTTGTATCATCCTTTTTATAAGTATCAGATTCTTCGGAAGTCGGCCAACGTGTTAACTTTTAAATCCAATTAACAGATTCGTCAACAATGAGGTGTCTACTGCCTTCCTTAGAAATCTTCGTAAGTTAGTGCGCAGCATAAATCAGTTTGTGTCTATTTGAAGCCACCGAATGACATTTCCGACAAGCCGAGGTCAATGAAGTTACCCAGTTTGATTAGTTTTACACCAGACAATCATCGTCTCGACCGACTGACGTCATTGAAACCCACTGGAACTCACTGGGTGATAAAGGCACTGGTGCATAATTGCAGAATCCCATCTAATATAAATTACTATACAAACCATGTTGTTTGCGAACACCCTGGACCCGTTTAACAACCTCCGCGTCAATTGCGCAGACCGCATTTCCGGCTTCAAGCTGCTGCGGTACAGCATAACTTCAGGCGTTTCCTACTAAGTGCCATCTAGGACAAGGAATATAAGTAACACGCGATCTGCTGCCCCTTGTCTAAATATTGGTCTCAGCGTACAACACGCAAGCTGCAAACTATAGCACAAAACTGAACATCAATTAGCATTAAATGGCTCTGATGCTCTGCAATGTGGTGACACTGAAACAGGAACAGGGATAGATGTAGGTATGTGCATTGTGCATTGTATGCCATCATCAAACGAATCAGCCATAAGTGTGTGTGTGGGGGAGGGGTGATTACCCCAAGTGGAGTAATACCCCCCATTTGATAATCACTGGTCAAGTTGCTCATAGTCATATACCTAATCAACAAGTATTGGGAAAATAACAAAAAATGACGTAGGGAATTGCATGATATGTCCGCATTGTTTAACAGCTAAAATCATAATCATAAGACGGCACAAATGAATTTGATGAGCTATGGTAGAAAATGAGTCACATTGACGTTCCTCGGGATCAACACACAATTAACGTCAGATAAGCCGACTGAATACCGCGTTGATTCTCATACATTTGCCAGCAGGTTGCGAGGGAAAACCTCCACAGTAATGCAGGAGAGCCTGATATCAGCAGGTACGTGACACAGATGAACATTGAACAAGACCACACGTGCTAAGGACTAGACCGGCCTGGCAGTCCACACTCCCACAGCTGAGGACCAGACTGGCAGTCCACACTCCCACAGCTGAGGACCAGACTGACAGTCCACACTCCCAAAGCTGAGGATCAGACTGACAGTCCACACTCCCACAGCTGAGGACCAGACTGACAGTCCACACTCCCACAGCTGAGGACCAGACTGGCAGTCCACACTCCCACAGCTAGCAGTGAGGATTCGGTCCCACAGTCCACAGTCCACAGCCACAGCTGACTGGTACCCAGCCGACAGCCACGCATGACCTCCTCAGTACTCACAGAGAACGGAGACGGTGTGGCGGCCGACCTCTGTGACCTTGACGGCCGGGTTGGCGGCGTAGCAGGCGATCTGCAGGTCCTGGCGCGTCTCCGGCGGCACGACCGTGGACAGGTTGGAGGTGGTGATCCAGCCGCCGCCAGCCGACAAGTTGATGATCTGCGTCACCTGAGCACCACCAGTGGGGATGAGAAGTTAGAGACAGGGTACAATCAGACGACAGACGCATGTGACGGTCCCGGCTACTGGCGGATCCAAGGGGGGAGCAGGGTCAATGCCCCCCACACCACCTGAAATCGGC
Organism: Semibalanus balanoides; assembly: GCA_014673585.1. Lineage (NCBI taxonomy): Eukaryota > Metazoa > Arthropoda > Thecostraca > Balanomorpha > Balanidae > Semibalanus > Semibalanus balanoides. The sequence continues at coordinate 37,890 of VOPJ01013308.1, forward strand.
GCAAATTTACACATTTCCTGATGTAGAAGGACATCTACGCAACTTTTACAAAAGAAAGTTTATTTTAAAACGTCTAACAATGCATAAGGAAGCGAAATCCGACGATTTTTATTTGATTTTAATGCACTTTTTCGGGGTGATGCCCCCCATGGCTTCAAAAACTAAATCCTAGATCCGCCAATGGTCTCGGCAGGTAGTCGTTTCAGGCAGTGCCAACACACTTGTGATAGGGTGAATCATCGGTTCGAGTACATTCCGTCTTACTATATGTACTGACAACTTATTGAAGGCGCTGACTGCTGAGTAGGTACTGGCCTCGGTCATGGTGCGTCCGTTGATGGTCCAGGTGATGTTGGCCGGTGGGTTACTGCTGGACGTGCGGCACGTCACGTGGACCGGCTCGCCTTCCATCGCCTGCTCCGTGCCCCAGGTGCGCGTCAACTGAGGACCGACTGCCGGACACAGGCGAACAGACGCGACGGTAAACCAGCGCACCACATCACATAAACTGCCGGACACAGGCGAACAAACGTGACGGTAAACCAGCGCACCACATCACATCAGCAGAATCCGGCACAGAGCGGGCCATGCAGATACCATAAAGCCATCTATACAGGCTTCGTCTCAGGATGAGCTCCAGTACAATTTGACATGCAAACATTGCATTCACAAATGACGTCCCGGCGCATACCGGCCCACGGATAAAGGTAGTTTTAAACCTCGCTGCGAGCCGTCTGGTGTTTCCAGTGGGAGTCGGTCTGAACTGATATAGACACTGACTTAGTCTGACAATTACAGCCGCTGTGATATGGTACATGATGGCCTCCGTTCACATCCCGGCTGATAACAGCTCTGAAAATAGCCCGGTATCACGAGCCGCCTCAAATCCCAGACATTTGTATCTAGATAAAGCGCTGAAGCCGGAAACTCAATTACGTCCTAAATCCCAACTAGCAGCGATAAATGGGACAAATGCCTTATCATAAGGCTTTAAGCCTATTGGATTTCCATCGCCTCGTCTTGGCGCTCAGTTAACTGGTCAGATTAAGTCCACACAGAACAGGATCCGGGATCATTCAGCCAGACACGTGTAAGTTGCCGAAACAATTACCTATCTACAAAATGACACTTAGCAGCTAAAAGTTAAAAATGCTTCTAGTTAATCAGATTGGTGAAAATCATCGAATAAATGGTAAATACCAGTAAGACGCCTTAAAGGGACTGTCCCACCTTAACATTATATTTTAGTTGAGATAGCCATTTTCCGTGCTTGGCATTGCAATTATGTTATGGTATAAGTTAAAACAACCACCGAGTCGATTCACAAAGCAATTTGAGTTTGCGTTTTGACATCTCCAACAAAGAACCTAAGTGTATTAGCATTAGGGGATTCTTAATCGATGTCGTCATCTCTCTTACCCAATGTTGTGAAGCTCGACTTGTTTTTACATTTTGGCTGTACATAAGCCATACACTAGTCATACATATAGCAGCGTTTTGAAGCGTTTTCTCTATTTCCCAAAAAATACCTTCATATGACGTCATCAGCCCAAATATTAAAACGATTTCTTATATAAATTAAGCACGAGTGAGGAAACAAATGTCTAATCGTTTCGGCAAGCCAATTACTGAATATTAGCACACATGCGGCATACATTTGAGAACTTTTAAAAGGTGGGACAGTCCCTTTAAACGGCGAAGGACGAGGCGAGCCCGAAAAAATCCGGCGTCAATTTATCACCCGCCCAACGGAGGTTCGTTTTGTGCAAAGCATGCTTTTGAATTATTTTCGCTATGTGTAGTTTTGCCGTCGCAAATAGATCCGAACTAAATTGATACTTTGAAGTTTTGCAGCGTTATTTCTAATTTACAATTATAAGCTTCATATTTGTAGGCAAAAAATCATTTTGGGTGGGTATTAGATGGATTTTATACGCTTTACAGCTGCATCATTTGTATCGTTTAGCACCCTTTGGTTTTGAAGCTACGACGGTGTAATGAAGGAAATATTATAAAATCGGCAAAGTAAATATTACAGGCGGATTTTAACAGCAAAATACTGCATTAAAACCTAAATTATTGCATGCATTTTAGAGACGGTGCATTAGTCTACACATTGGTGTTTGTTTCATCGCTTTCCGTCTCATAGATGCCAAGCACTGATTTAAATCGTGAAAGCGTCATGCACCCATTATTTTCGCTTGTATAGCCAGCAATTTTGCACGTGCCACGCGCCGCTAATCGACACATAGTGCATACGCCGGGCGGATCGTTTCTCTACACATCTGTGTTTAACCTGTGTCTTTGCGACTTTTGGTTGCCGAGATATAGGTCCGGTATTGCAACGATGTTTTGTAGAATTTGTGGACGGAAAACATGGCGTGCACGTGCGCACGTGCAAATGTAATCCAGAGTTGACCTGTGCCAGCATTGCCAGTTAGGTGTGGTCTCCAAACGCAACACAAATTAGAGGCACAATCGGCGTCAGCCTGTTGCGGCGTTTTTGCGACAAAACTCCTATCAAACACCCCTCACGCAGCACGCGCCACGCCGCAAGTGGCAGTCACCAACAATGATGTCGGCACCGGTAAAAAACATGCGTAGATAGGTACTCAGCAAAGAAGACCGCTTGTCAATCGACGTGCGGTTTCCAAAGCATATGAGCTGCTCAAAAAGCCGTCGCACGGGTCCGGGTCGCGGTCGGGTCGGGGTCGGGATCGGTTCGCGGTCGGGTCGGGTCGGGTCGGGTCGGGTCGGGTCGGGTCGGGTCGGGTCGGGTCGGGTCGGGTCGGGCTCATAATCAGATTACGAGCGCTCATAATCAGATTAAAAATCTGATTACGAGCGAGTGCTTCGCGCTCGCTCGTAATCAGATTTTTCCCATACACCACGTAAAGACGAGCGAGCGCTTCGCGCTCACTCGTAAAAATGTTAACGGTTTGTTTCAAGAACCTTGTGCGTTCAACTCGTGCGGTCTTCGTATTTTGTATTTCTGAGAAACGAGGGCGGAGGGGCGTAGAATGCCCTAAGTTTGGCTGTTCGACGAAGGAATGAGAAGCTTTTCAGGCGAAATCTACAAATTAGGGTATTAGAAAATAGCCAGAGGTATACACTTGTATCGAAGAAGAGATTGCCAGACCGAAAATAACACACCAGCACCATTCCGCATCTAAAAGCTATCCACAACTGCAGACTTGTAACAGCAGTTGAATCCGTTGACTCCAGCCACACCTACACCCCCTGTGAGTTGTGACGGCAGTTGAATCCGTTGACTTCAGCTACACCTACACCTCCTGAATCCGTTGACTTCAGCTACACCTACACCTCCTGTGAGTTGTGACGGCAGTTGAATCAGTTGACTTCAGCTACACCTACACCTCCTGTGAGTTGTGACAGCCGTCGAATCCGTTGACTCCAGCTACACCTACACCTCCCTGCGAATTGTGACAGCCGTCGAATCCGTTGACTCCAGCTACACCTGCTGCGGTCAGCCCGTCAGACTGGGGTCCGCGGGAAGACATAGCGACTGAGCTGCCTTCAGCTGAGACCTGAGAGGCCAGCTCATTAATACATACTTGACAGGTTGTGGGAGAGTACTACTTTTCAAAGATAAGCTCACATATCGAATGGAAATATTGGTTCCAAAATAAGCGTCCCACTGGGTTGGCCGGCACAGCAATTAAAGGGAATATATCGTCTTGGCCTTGGGAAAAGTAGGCGGAATGATAGAAATTCGTGCCACTCATCTGGGCACTCATCTCCATCATTCCACATACTTTTCCCAAGGCCAGTGGCGGATCCAGAAAATCTTCAAGGAGGGGGCCATCAATTGCAGTGGTGCCCCTACCTATACCCAATCTAAAAACTCGACGGATTGTCACTATATTTGAGGGTGCTCCCTATGTTCAGCCATTTTTTTTTTTGTTGCCAAAATTGTTCAAGAACCCCTCAGGCAGCAGAGATGCCCCCTCAGCCTGCCAGAGTGCCCCCTATCCTGCTAGAGTGCCCCTCAGGCGACCAGAGTGCCCCTCGGGCGGCTAAGAGTGCCCCCTCCAGGCGACAAGAGTACCCCTCAGGCGACAAGAGTGCCCCTCATGCGACAAGAGGCCCCCTCAGGCGGCCAGAGTGCCCCTCAAGTTCGAGGCCCAAGGGGGGCATGGCCCCATGCCCCCCCCCTCTGGATCCGTCACTGCCCAAGGCGGTATATTCCCTTTCACTGCTGTGCCGGCCAGCACAGCGGGACGTTTGTTTTGGAACCAATAGTAGGTACATGCTGATCCTGTCATCACCCCATGCCCGATCGGGAGGAGTACAAGACGGAGATCTAAGTTGAAAAGGCAACTCATTCAGCCGGGTACTAGTTTACTTCAAAGTTCAAACCCTCCATGCGTTTAGAAGACTTGGACCAGAGTCTGGTTAGTGCTTTAAATGACATTCACTACTTGTCAGAGGCATGCTTGAAGTGTCGTTTGACCAGATAAATATCGATAATACTCACAATGCACGTTCATCTGCACCAGCGCCACCATGGGCACAGGCTGAACTGCTGATGCCGCTTCGCACCGGTAGATGGCATTGAGGTCAGACTGCTCGGCTGTGAAGGTGTAGCGCGCCACCACCGCACCGGTCACGTTCTCACTGGTGAAGCCGATCTGTCTGCCGTTCTTGAGCCAGACAACGCTGGGCAGCGGGTTGCCGCCCTCCGAGGTACAGGTCAAGGTCACCTTGTCACCGCGAATCACCACGTCCCCGTCCGTGTAGCCGGAGATGACCGGAGCGCCCGGCGGGTCTGTAACAGGACCGGCAGCGTCAGTGGGAGATGACCGGGATGACCGGCAGGTCTGTAACAGGACCGGAAGCGTCAGTCAGAGATGACCGCAGCGCCCGGCGGGTCTGTAACAGGACCGGCAGCGTCAGTCAGAGATGACCGGGGTGCCCGGCGGGTCTGTAACAGGACCGGAAGCGTCAGTCAGAGATCAGTCAGAGATGACCGGAGGCGCCCGGCGGGTCTGTAACAGGACCGGCAGCGTCAGTGGGAGATGACCGGAGCGCCCGGCGGGTCTGTAACAGGACCAGCAGCGTCAGTCAGAGATGACCGGGGTGCCCGGCGGGTCTGTAACAGGACCAGCAGCGTCAGTCAGAGATGATCGGAGCGCCCGGTGGGTCTGTAACAGGACCAGCAGCGTCAGTCAGAGATGACCGGGGCGCCCGGCGGGTCTGTAACAGGACCGGCAGCGTCAGTGGGATTTTTTGTACAAAATCTGATCGATAAATATCTTACTTCGCTTTATAGTTGCCACTTAAGGCCATGAATCCGATCGAAGGATAAATTACCCAGCTACAGCAATTTTTTTTATTTTATTATCTCAATATATTTTTTCGTCGGAAATAATCGCTTCACAAATCGCTGAAAAGTGTAGGCAGGGAAGAGGGCCAGGAGGTCCCCCCTCGTGGGCCTCCAAAGGGCCCCGCGTAAGTCTATGAGTTTGGCATGCTTTTTGACTTTGTTATTTGATTACACCATCTTACTCCATTGATCGGCAGTACCTACAGTTCTGCCGTTCTAGTGAAACCTCACGTAATAACCTTTTTCTAATATGCCTGGATGGTGCCAACGTATCGGATTATACCAGTCGCGCTCCTCTGTTATTAAAAAATGATTACATCTCACCGTCTGTTATGATTCCGTAAGAAGAGACAGTGAGACACACCTGTTTGACGCTTTCAGGCACTCTGGGGTGATAAAGTCCGGCTTTCCCCTGCTTCGGAGACGGAATCCTAATGAAGGTTTTTACGCCGACTCGATGTGAAACACCACTGAACTGGGCGAATATGCGGTGATAGAGGTGAAATATGATCCTCTTCCTCCCGAAGATAAGCTCACTGGATCACAGCCGGATTAAAAAATTGTGAATTTCCTTCTAAATAGCTATTTGCAATTTATCGCAGAATAAAATAGAATTAGCAGCGTTCTTCAGAGCTTACGTCCAGCGGCATGAAACGGGGCAGCATTTAATTAATGAGCCGAATATCATCTCGCCATAAAAAGGAGATAGGTATTACCTTGTAACAAAAGAACGCAGATCCGGAGCGGCCCTCGGCAGCAAAAAATATCAAACCTCCTCCTCTCTCAGACCTCCTCCTCTCTCAGACCTCCTCCTCCCTCAGACCTCCTCCTCCCTCAGACCTCCTCCTCTCTCAGACCTCCTCCTCTCTCAGACCTCCTCTCTCAGACCTCCTCCTATCTCAGACCTCCTCCTCTCTCAGACCTCCTCCTCTCTCAGACCTCCTCCTCTCTCAGACCTCCTCCCCCTCTCCCTGACCTCCTCTCACGTCACTGGAGCGGACCTCAGCAGCACATAACTGCCACCTGGCGGCGACATGACGCGTATCGAATGACAGCGTCGCCGGCCTGTCAGACGCTGGCGGCTGCCGGTCCATCCCGCCCGGCCCAGCGGCAGCTGCTGAGACCCGCCGATATTGGACGCCGCCGGGAGGTGGCTATCGGTGTTGCGGGGCTGCCAACTGACCGCACTACTGACCACACTGATAGAGACTGATCAGACCGAGCTGCACTGATGGACACTGATCAGACCGAGCTGCGCCGCGCCAATGGCACAAGAGCTGGTGCAAGAAGAAAGCGCCATGCTCACAACAGTTTGCTATGCATGCTTGCCTTCGGTTGGATTACCTATTGCGTGTATTTTGGAACCGTCTATTTAACGATTTGGTTGCACGTTTGCTTTGCTTGTTTATAAAGAAAAACGTCTACCGGAACTTGACCAATGGTCAGGGCCACATCACCATGTGGGCATGGAAGCAGCACTTTAACGAAAGAACTTGTTTAAGATGCGTACCACGTTCACGAACAAAAGGCTAATTATTTTGAAGTTGCTGAAATCCCGGAGTAACAAGCTGCGGATCATAAGCGCCTGACATGGGCAATTTATCAGAATAAGGAGCACTCGTCTGTAGGACGACCCGTCGAGTCACCAAAGCGGAGAGGCGGGCGGCGTTTCAGGTCGTTCTAAGCCACCATCCAATCCCAGGCACTATCGATTTTTACAGCGAGCTGGTTACGCCGTTATAACTGAGGCGGCCAATCTCATCGTCAACATTCCGAGCGCCGTCCGCGGCCTCAAAAGACAGCGGCAGACGAGGAGCGAGGACTTCAGACCAGGCGCGGTCCCAGGTCCCAGCGGGCCGACTTCAGACCAGGCGCGGTCCCAGGTCCCAGCGGGCCGACTTCAGACCAGGCGCGGTCCCAGGTCCCAGCGGTCCGACTTCAGACCAGGCACGGTCCCAGGTCCCAGCGGACCGACTTCAGACCAGGCGCGGTCCCAGGTCCCAGCGGGCCGACTTCAGACCAGGCGCGGTCCCAGGTCCCAGCGGGCCGACTTCAGACCGGGCGCGGTCCCAGGTCCCAGCGGGGCGACTTCAGACCAGGCGCGGTCCCAGGTCCCAGCGGATCGACTTCAGACCGGGAGCGGTCCCAGGTCCCAGCGGGCCAACTTCAGACCAGGCGCGGTCCCAGGTCCCAGCGGGCCAACTTCAGACCGGGCGTGGTCCCAAGAGCGCCCGCCGCACAGCGCGTGGTGGGCTTTTGTCGAGCCGATCCCCGGCGGACAGAGAGAGTGCCAGTCAACAGCGACGCCGGAGCTCAGCTGCGCCGAATGAACGGCCCGTTCATCGCCTGGATGGCTGTGGACGCTTCAGACGGGACCATCGTCATCGGAGGCTGAAACTCAGCACCGCACACAGCTGCAGCACTAACCAAGCATCGAGAGATCGATGCAGCAGTATTAAACTGCATCATTGTGAACGCCTCAAATGTACCAATCCTTCTGTATATGCTAGGTTACTTGTTTTAGCTTATCTTGTTGAGTTCTATATTTCACTTCCTGGACCATTGACTGTAGAGCTGTTCCTGACACCTGTGACAATGTGACATGCCGGTTAAATCATCGCTCCGCTGTCGGATGCAGACGCAGTAGCAGACTGTCACCGGGCCGGAGAAGACTGGTGCGTGTTACATCTCAACTCCGCAGAGATATGTCAGATGACAGCCGCCGTGAACGATCACGACTCGACGCCACTCACGTGACTGGTCACACCACAGCTGTGACGTCACTTCCACCGCATGTACACAAGGTCAAAGGATGCCGACTCTTGTTACACCAATGGTGCTAAAGCTCACTGATCCAAAAGACGTATGGATCTTATCCGGGCCGTTTACTTTTCATTAGGCGTCCGTGGTCCCTTTTTATCTGACCTTGTTCGAGTCGTAAATACCACTGTGTGGGCGAACGATCTGTTTTAGACCCCGACATTAAATCGCAGGGAAACCCTCACCCACTACCAATCCGACCGGAAACCTCTGTGTGGGCGAACGATCGCAGGGAAACCCTCACCCACTACCAATCCGACCGGAAACGCAAGGTGAAGGGGAGAACAGTTTTGCTCTCGAGGAACTTTATAAACTTGTTTACAAGGAATGGGGACTATAACTCCAAATAAATCATCAACAGTTAACGCTTAGTGGAAGAATAATAGGTATATACCTATAGGAACTCACGAAGCGAGCTGAATTGACCAATTAATATAGCATCGCTGGTTAAAAAAGTAAAGGCAAGAATATTTCAGTCTCATCCCCCCCCCCCCACAATACTGACTCTCATACACACATGGGACTTCTACAAGCAGGACATTAAAAGGTGAAGAAATTGGTTCCTTATTAAGAGTCTTCTTTCTCCCATAACCCACGTCACGATGCTAGCGTCAGCTTGTCAACCTGTCCATCAGTCTGTATGTCAGCCTTTCCGTCAGTCTGTCAGCCTGTCATCAGTCTGCGCGTCAAAGTCCGTCGTCCCACCATCCGAGCTAGGTTTCCCCGTTAGCAGACCGTCCATTGCCGTCTGCCGTGTAGGCAGAGCGCTGAAAGGCCGGCCCGTAAACAGACACCGGGCCAGCTCGACGCGGGGCAAATAGACGCCGCCGCAGCCGCCACCGCCGCCGCCGCCGTCCCCGCCGCCGCCGCCGCCGCCGTCCCCGCCCGGAGCGGTGCGGTGGTCCCCGGCGGCGGACGAGACGAGCCGGTGCGTCGGGACCGACGCGACGGAGCGAACGCCGGGCCCTGTTACAGCTACATCAATCGTACAAACCTTCAGCCGAACTTCCCGACACTTCTGGGTGGCGAACACACAGAGCTTATTGACATCCTTGTCAATAACTTCGATAAACACAATTATATTACTACTCTATATAACTTTTCCATCGTAATTCGGCAAAAACGTGCGTTTTTCCCTTTGATTACTCTTTTTTCTAGCTAGGACTTTTTACCGGATTATAACACCCCACAACAAGGTTAGCTGGAGCCTGGAATAGCAATATCCAATTATACATTGCTGCATTATTATTCTGGCTTCTCACACAAGGTCGGCTTGGATAGCAGCACCCATAGCTGTGTTGATCCACCAGCTCCTCACACATACAAGGTGGCTGGGATATCAATGCCCATTGCTGCATTGCTGTCTCGCCCGCTCACATCCACAACACTAGCGCATGGTCAGCCGGCCGGACCATAATGTTACCCCGGACCATAACCTACCCCGGCTTCGCTTATAACCGATCCGCGGTCTCGACTGGTCACTGGTCAGCAGAGGCGGTTCCGAGTCAATGGCGCCCGCCCGCCTCCAAATGTACAAGTGAATGTGATGCCAATGTGAATGTGTATGTGACGAGAACAAAAAAATTAGATGGCTAATATTAGGTTTTACTTGCGAAATATACCATAACGTTAATTAGGTTTTGCTTTTGGGAATCCTGCTTGCCTCACCCGGATTCCCATTAGCCGGATAACCGTAAATATTTTGTTCCCGGCCAAAATTGCCAGATGTAAGACTCCCTTCCCGTTGATCAGTTTTAGACCGACAGGGTGGATAAATTAGATTGGAAAAAACGGCTCGTGCGGCACGCTGCCGTCGCTAATCACCAGGTTGCCGTCACAGAGCTTATGACTCTGACCGTTCTCCAACTGCAGCCTGTCGCTGCTATCTGACGCTCACCTAGCTGCAATCACTGCCGCGGCCGGGATACGGCGAGAGACGGAGAGCGCCTTTTGTCGAGGAAACTAACGATTTGGAGCGGCACAACGACCGGCCCGAAATAAGCCGAGAACGGCAGCAGTCTCTGGGAGGCAATGACCATCACCAGCGTCTGAGTTCCATATCGGTGATTTGCAGCTAGCCCCGACAGTGGCCGAGAGGGGGGTCACAATGGCGGAGCAGAGCCGCTCGTCACTGTCGGCGCGGCTAACAAGGTGGCGAGCCGACCCCTGGCCGGCAGCAGGGCCGTCCATCGCGGCCGGCCCGCCCCCGCCACCACCGCCTCCTCTCCACCGACGCTGCACCTCTGTCAGGCGCCGCGCCGCGTCTGTCCTTCCGTGGCCAATGTGGCGCATGGCGGCCCGTTCCCACGGTCGACGGTCGACGTTTATGGCGTCGATGGTGGCCGGCGCGGCGCGGTAGGTACCGTCGGGGCGGGCCGAAACTGGGCCGGGACCGAGAGTCGCCCTGCCCTGTCCGTCTGTCGTCCTGTCGTCCAGACACTGCGCTGTCCGGCCCTGCGGACAGCGCAGTGTCCGCAGTGCCCGGCCCCACGGTCCTGCAGCCCTCCATCAGTCCTGTGACCGAGCAATCATGCCGCCTCGTGGCCCTGCCCCAGCCCTATCAGGCCCTGTAGCTTCGCAGCCCTGCCCACAGCCCTGCAGCCCCCTGTCCTGCCCAACCCTGCTGCCCTGTCCGCCGTAACCGGCCATGCTACCCTGTCCGTCCTGCCCCCAGTCCTGCCCTGCCCGAGTCCTGCCCGCCCCGAGTCCTGCCTGCCCCCAGTCCTGCCTCTCCCAGTCCCTGCCCCCCGATGTCCTCCTGCCAAGTCCCTGCCCTAACCCGGTTCCCTGGCTCCCGAGTTTCCTGCCTGCCCGAGTCCTGCCGCTCCGATCCTCCCTGCCAAGTCCTCCCTACCCGATCCTTGCCCTGCCCGAGTCCTTGCCTGCCCAAGTTCTGCCCCTACCCGAAGTCCTGCCCCTGTCCCATCCTGCCCTGCCCGAGTCCTGCCCTTCCAAATGTCCTGCCCTAACCCAGTCCCCGCCTGGTCAAAGTCCTGCCCTGCACCCGAGTCCTGCCCTGCCCCAGTCTGCCTGGCCCCAAGTCCTGCCCTGCACCCAGTCTGCTCTGCCCCATCCTGCCCTTGGCCCCGCTGCCCTCCCTCCTCCCCCAGCCCTCCCTGCCCCCAGTCCTGCTCTGCCCCCAGTCCTCTGCCCTGCCCCCTGCCCTGCTGCCCTCCCAGTCCTGCCCTGCCCCCAAGTCTGCCCTGCCCCCAGTCGTGCTCTGCTCCCAAAGTCCTGCCCTGCCTCCCTGTCCGCTGCCCTCCCTCCCTCCCCAGTCCTGCCCTGCCCCCTCCCCCCCCCAGTTCCTTGGCCCTGTCCTATCCTGCCCTGCCCCTATCCTGCCCGGCCCTGCTGCCCTGCTCTGTCTGGCAGCAGAATTCTCAGCGGCTGGGCGGGGCCAGACAGGAAGGATGGGACCACTGAGAGTGCTCAGTGGCAAGGTGCCAGCACTCGGCGCTCCCCAGGCCATGTTTGTGCCCCCAGCCGCGGCCGTAGATGCAATTGTGATTGGTATGCATTGTGTAGAGGAGCTGCTATTTTTTGTCATCTTCCTTATCTGCCTGTACCAGCAGACCCGTGGACAGTGAGCTACTAATCATGATTCATCTATATAATTCTTTATTAGGACCTCAGGACCCTTACATGGTACCTACAATTATAAAAATGTGTCCAAATACTCGGATGAAAAACAGCAGAAACTAAATTCGCATAATAATAATAATAAGTTATAACAACGCATGTGCTTTCAATGACCAACCAGAGAAGCGTTTGACCTTGAAACTATAGATTGAAATTACTCAGATATTCACCATTAAAAAAGGTCGGTGTTCCGCTCCCATATATACAGACTTTAAAGTCCTGTGGGCAAATTTAAGTCGTCCTACCCTTTTCAAGGCAATCTACATGTTTAGAACGTCGATTAAGCTCCAGGCGCTTGGCTTAGTAATCCGCTTTGTGATATTAGTTGGGTTCAAACTGATGAAGTTACCACAAATCATTTAGTCATTCATCATTAAATGATTTAAACGAGCCGCGAGATTCTCTAGATGGCTTTACGTTATATCCGCCGAGAAGATACGACGAAAACAGACAGTCTTCAATATACAGAGGTGGGCTGAAAGACTTGGGAAACTGATTGATGTTGTAAGTTGCTGATTACTGAAATCATTAGTACCAAAATCAAAAACTTCAATATAAAACTTTCGGAAAAAGGCGATTCAGGATTGAAGATAGAAAATAAAAATAGTTATAATAATGCAATAACAATAAGTCTGTACCTACCTACCGGTATCATCATCATCATCATCATCAGCATGTTTATTAAACATAAATGAAGTGACATGTGCAAATAAAATATCTCTTTTTGATAATAAATAAATAATGTCAACTTTGATATCAAATTCAGACGGTTTAAATGCTAAGGCTTTGTGTTTTTTGTAAGCAATAATTGAACATTATACATTTAATTGGGCCGCATAATGTAGAACACAATGTGGTCATTGTGGATACGGGCAGAATGGGCGTCTGACGGACTCTCAGCTCCTTTGCTAGCCGTGATTCTGCCAAGACGAAAAACTATTTATACTAGTCGTTTTCGAGAAACGACCAATATTACCTGCTGTTGTATAGTGGGCCATGTATTTAGGGCAGGGCTGCACCTGTGCGTGTTAAAAATGTATAACACTTTATACCTATATCTCCACGGACTGCTCTGCGTCGTTCTGAAAACTGTCGCCGCTTGCTGGCTTTGGCCTGAACGTGACGAGGTCAAACAGCTTCTGCCGCCATTATGGAGGTAATAGGGTCTGTCTCGCCTTTGGATCGAACGTCCCATTTCGGTCGCGCGCTTTCAGGCAGCCTTTTTGTCGACCAGCTGGCATATTACCGACCTAAAGCTACCTTTCAGACGAGACTGCCAGCGCCCGCGGCGGAAAATATGAATAGTGCGTGCGCTTGTGTGCTAAGCAAGCCGTAGCCGGTATTGAAAGGCACGTAAATGGGACGAAAATTGCCAAACATGGGCTGTACTATAGCGTTGTAAGGCTCACTTTCCTCCCTAATGGATTGGTAGGTACACTCAAGTTTTGTATTTGCTTACAATCGTTATTGTTATAGTCTATATGTATGAAGGTATGGATAGACCGATGGTGATGACGACTAGACATGGCCAGGTTATGTTACACGTCTGGGCTCTTCTGCAAATGGAACTAACTCGTACTTCGTTTACAGTTATGAAATACAGTGCTGGCACTACATAATTCCATCGATCCTGTCGTTGCTAGCGCGTGTTTGTCTCTACTGGCGCGGAGTGGACACACGAGCGTGGCTCGGTCATCCACGCGTCACTGTCGACGATAAGGAGCGTTCCC
>VOPJ01013309.1:0-51482 GCA_014673585.1 Semibalanus balanoides
ATACAGGAAGGATCTCTATCCTCACTCATGGCAGCCTTCAATGTTCTAGCGTAACGCCAAAGCTTGTTAAACGCCTGATTTGTCTTGCGGTCTTGCATTCCCAAAGTAAAATGGCTGATTCAACTGGTACCGTTACGTTCACGTCACTGAAGTGAGGCTTCCTCCTTCGTAATTCTGTAATAGGCACCTTCACCTGCCCAAGTGACCATCAGCTGGTGATGCATTGAAACAGACTGGATCACGATTAATCAAGCCAAAACCGTCTCACGACTCTGCGTAGTTTCGTTAATCACTGGTATGATGACTTCACACATTCACACATTGCCCATTACCCTGGGAGTTTTTACCTTCACCGGCTCCCATTCGTACCCCTCGCAAGCTAACGACAGCAGGGATAGTACTTTGTGCCGCACTGTCAACGCTCAACATACGGGCGGCCTATCCCGTATCCCGTGTACTATCCCGGCCTGACGCGGAAACCAAAAGCTCACCGATCATCAATCAATGAACAAATGACAGCGGCGGCGATACGATCCTTCTCCAGCAGGGAAACAGGAGCTAGCCGGGAATGAGTTGGCGAGACAATGCCCTATAATAAACTTGATCGCTGGAGATGATTCAGGGGCCGCGGTCGGCGTTTTTTGTAGGCTCAGTCCTAGTTTTCTCTCGCTTGATTTAACATCTGAGGTCTGGCCCCTGTTGCTGGGCCGCGGCGGCGCGGCAGCGCGGGGGGTTCCGGGGCTCAGCGCCTGGCTGTCCACGGCACCCCAGAGCCCCACCCCTCGGGGTGCATTTCCCGGTGTCAGCGGAAAGTTTGATGACCGGGGGTCAGCTGGAAGCGGCCGCACTCCGAGCACCTCTCCAGTCGGCGTCTGCGGGGGGGACTGCAGATGGCCCCATTACCTGGCCAAGGTGGGCCGTAATGGATTTAATAACGTCCTGCCTCCTGTCATCTCGCACCCTGGGAGCGAAGAGGGCTGCCCGACGCGAGCAGCGCAGACACTCGTGTGCCAGATGTGCTGTAGCCGGAGGAGGAGAGGGGGAGGGCAGATGGGACGGGCGCCGGAGCGCAGAGGAAAACAGCTTCCCAGGAATCGGCGGACGGTCCCGGAGAGTCATGTGGAATTGGCAAACACGTCGTGTAGATTGAAACGGGAAAAATAGGTGGAAACACCGATCAATAATTGCGGCAAGGTGAGTACAAGGATGCTGGATTAGATAGAAGAAGCTCATGACAGACCATGAGAGATCAATAGAAACGCGGCGTTTGGCTTATTTCGGGAGATTTTTAAAAGGCGTAGGGGGAACGCAGAGATACAGGGGTGAGATGAATCGCTGTGAAACAGAAAAGAGGGAGCAAGAGAACCAAGTTCATTAAGGGATGTGCAGAAATGAAAGAATATATAGGACGGTGGAAGTGAGCGAATAATATTAGGAGTATGGATGTGAGTTAGAAAGAGGTTTAAAGAGGACGGGATCTGAGACTAGAGTGAAAAGAGGGAGGAGAGAGCAGCGAGAGGGGATGAGAGCAAGAAGGGGATTTGTTAGGCAATGAGGTGTGGAAACTAAGCGCAAGGGGGCCCGACAGAAGGGAGGATGAGCGGGAGAGGGGGGTAAAGCGAAAAAAGAGCCAAGACGAGAGCGAGAGAGAGGGCGATCAGAGGGAAAAATAGCCAGTAAGAGCGAGGAGGGCGTCAGGGAGAGGCGACAAGAGAGACTTTGAGATAAAGGGGCGAGATGAGGAATGGGGCATTAGAGAGAGCAGGCGCGAGAGGGAGGCGCGAGAGGAGAGGACGAGCGAATCAGATGAGGTCGCAGAGGAGGAGGGCGAGAGGAGAGGGCGAGAAGAGAGATGGGCGAGAGAGACGGCGAGAAGTGAGAGACGAGAGAAAGAGGGGCGACGAGAGGGCGAAGAGAGGACGACCGCCGAGTTCGGTTGGAGACAGTCAGACATAAAACCATGATGCCACAGCAGATTTACGACCAGAGTTTCCTGTGTGCCTCATTGTTCTTAGACGCCGGGCGCCAGGCGCCCGATAGAGTATTGTTCTTTGTTGATGTCACTCCGCAAGCGTAGAAAAACGCGTCTGTCTTGCAGAAAGGAAGCTCAAGCGAGGTCTTTGTCGAAGCGTGGTCGGGCCTCGGCTGAGGCAATGTTACCTGATAGGACTATTGCTGGGTCAACCGACGGCACCTTCTCAGGGCGTGAACTGCGGAGAATCCCATCCTCAAGAACTCGTCCCGGGCCGACCGGACGAGACGGAGAGAGTTCCGGCTGGTCCAGGCCGCCTCTGCCAGGTTTTGTCCCCGGGTCGAACACGGAAGCTCGCAGCTCTCAGGTCAGGCAGGCCGGGCCGGACGGGACTAGCGGGCCTGGTCGGACGGGCCGGCAGACTGGCCAGTCTCATGTCCAGATAGGGCCGGTAAAAACTGCAGCCGTGTCGGGCTGATGATCCAGCGGATACGCCCGGTAGCTGGCCTCTGCCAACCACTAATCACCCTCATTAAATTAACACAGACGTGCGGCGTCTCTTCTGCACATCGCTTGCCAGAGGGCGCCGCAGGGCGCCGCTTTGCACCGCATGAGACTGCAGGGCGCAGCCAAATGACTTCCTTAGAGGCGAGAAAATGAGAGAAGTGCGCGTTCACACCGGATAGAGGAGAAGTTACCGGATGGCGTCACGGATAGGAAGATGATGGCATCGGGCAAACTTGGCCGGGAAGATCGATGCCGGTGATGAGAGGGCGATCGGAGCGAATCTCCTGCACCGGTTCCCACGCAGATTTCCTCGAGCGAATCACCTCCGTGCCTGTGGTGGTGTCATTGACCAACCTGGTTCGGTACTACTTCGAATAGTTCGTTGTCCTGTATTAGTGATGGCGGCTGTCTGTGGGCTCGTTGCACCGCTGTAGAACGTATTGTGTGATAGGTGTTGAACTGTCCCACTAAAGACACTACGTGCACACGTCATGCCGCTAGGCGCGGAACAACCCTTGGTGGTTGCTCCCGTGAGCAGTACTACCATGTTTCCCTGTGTCCACCTGTGTCTACTGGTGTGCTCCCGTTTCCTTACTCGTGTACATCTCCATCTAATGTTTCTTGTTGCTCCATGTTTATGGGCCTAGTATGTTCTCATCTACGTCCCGACCTGTGCTTTTCCCTGTGTTAGCCCGTAGGTTTCTTGCTGCTCTTACTGCCACTGGTCCTCTAGTTGATCTCTTGCTCGTGTGTTGTTACCCTGTGTCTCCCTGTGTCTCCATCTACTCGTTATTCCTTTTAGGTAAAAACATTTTATGTATTCTTAGTAGTGTATCCTGTTCTAGTTAACAGCGTCACGTGAGGAGCGGTTCGTCTCGAATGCGTCACGGCTTGGCTCGTGTAGTGCCTGAACTGGTCCCTGTCCTGTGCTCCCTGGTCGTCCCTAGAACGTCGGTTCTCTCCGTCTGCGTAGCTTCTGCTCCCGTCCGGGAGAGCCGGGCTGTCGGCCCGGAGATAATCATATTACCTGGTTCACGCGGCCGGCAGGCTTCGAAGCGTCCGGTGCGTGCTGACGGCGGCCCGCGTCCTGTGATCCCGGCGACGTCACCCGCGCCCCAGCAACGGCGCCCACCGCAACACGGGCCACTGGGGTTACCAGTCGTCGAACTTGGAGCCGCGGCGCGAGTGCCGCGTTTTCTCCCTGAGAGTGATCAGTTCAGGCGGCGCTACCACAGTGTTGGCGCGCGGTCGGCCGCCGCTGAGCTGACAGGAGCGACTGGCGGACTAGCGGGGGCGCGGCCGTCCCGCATAGCGGCGGTCGCGCTTCCCACGGCGCGCGCGCGGGCAGGTGAAGGACCGTGACCGGCCGGGTGAGCGAGCAGAGCGGGGGTAGTGGTCATCAGCGTTAGCGGCGGCGGCCGAGGCGGCGGCATCCTCACCGCAGCGGTCGGCACCGCGCTCAACACCGGTGCAGTGGCCGCGGTCGGGTCAACGAAACACGCACGCCAAAATGTGGGAGCGCCGCTGCCAGACGGGAACGGTAGCGCGGATTACTGCCGGGAACAGGGCGGTGGTCAGAGGCCGGTTTTTGCACGCGAGTCGCGACAACATGGCCCACTCTGGAGACTTTCTAGTGGTGCCGACGACACGTCTTGAAAGGGTGAACTGCTCCCGAGACTGACGGAGATGGGTTGCAATAACGTCAAAAGACGTAAAAGGGCTGTCAAGGAAAAGGTGGTCTCATAAATCACGTGTTTTCCCGCATGTGCCATGGCTCATGCAACATTTGCCAGGGATGGATGACATAATGCATATAGCCTATTCGCTTGATAAGTATAATTTTCGCTTTGTTAAGCAAGCGTTCTGGCACACTAAAGGGAATGCTTCACTTTTGTATTGTTTTTTAACTGAGAAAGCCATTATCCCTGACCGGTATTGAACTGTCTTTGTTACTAAGGTCGCCCCAAAACTTAGCAATCTTCAAGCAATTTAACTTATGTTTTGCAAAATGCACCTAGGTTGGTGCAGCTGCTGATTGGCTGACAACTTAAAAACAAACTTCAAGATAGTTGATCCTGGGAGAAAGACGACTTGTACTTATCGAACTTTGGCTGGATTACCTGCTGCTATTACGATAACAAAAGACTTGTATGTATTCAAGTCGCGTCAGATTGTCTACAAAGATTAAGCCTATTCTCTTGATCTCTCCTTAGCTCAATACTGACATCATTGTCCCAAATTCAGCAAGTTTATTTTTCATAAAGCTAAATGACTTTTCGAGAAAAAAAGATCACCATCTTTTTCAGGAGTACTTACTTCATATTTTGGGCTAAACCGGTGTATATTTGACAACTTTCAGAAAGGTGAAACATTCCCTTTAAAATACCCGCAGAAGCCAACAACACGCTTCCTGCGGTCCACAAAACGGACGTGGTGAGACACTCATGCCCACACCGTGACACCACTGGTGGGTTCGTCGGTTCAAAGTGGCAGCAGTCTCCTGATGACTGGCTGGCCAGGTATCGTATAGGGTCACTACTCCGGCGGTCTCTCCGCACCAGCAGGTACATACCGCATTTCTGAGCGAGCCGTGTGCCCGCACAAAAAGAGGACAGGCCAGTTCAGAAGAGGGCATCATAACTGCGTCTCTCCTGGTGTTCCGGGGTGACTTAGCGTCGTCTCACGTTGTGTGGAAGCCAGAGGGTGGGCAGTGGGCAATTCAGGGACTATCATGGGCTGGGTGCACCCATGGGTGCCCACTCAACTTCCGGGCGAGTTGATCCTGGTTGGGTATGCATTTTTTACTATTTAACTAGTAATGGGTACTGGGCGTTCTGCAAATGGGTATTGGCAAATTTCAGAACAACTATCGGTGAGCCGTTCTTTTCTTATTTACTGTGTACAACGACATCATATGTTCTATTTAATCTTTAGATTCTCACATAGACTATCATAAGGACGTCTTAAACTAATTTTAATATCTTTGGCCTGAAATCTATGATTTGACAACAATAATATTTCTATCGTCCAAAGGTAAAGTAAATGGAGGGCAGGATAAATATTTTTTAATAAGTTGTGTCGTGATTACCTATAGACCTGCCATCAATGATGAATAAGTTTTGACCGCCAAAGTCGTCGATAAATAGTCGAACAAACTGTCCAACGGACACAGGTGCCGTGGCACTTATATAAATTAGTTATGTAAGCTCAACATATTACTCGGGGCATAATGATTCAATATTTGTTAAAGATTAATGGAGTTGCCTTTATCTAAGAATCATGGGCCTCAATGGCAATCTGGGTATGGCAATTTGATGATCCTATCCCTCGAAGGGGTCTGGTCTGGGTACTTAAGGGCTTGGTGGTTGCATGGGCTTCGGCTGGGCTGGGCTTGGGGTTTGGAGCACCCCCCATGAATCAGTCTCTGGACTTGGGCATTCCACTGGGCTCGGTCTTCTCACATAGTGCCGATCTTAGATTAGTTTGCTTCTGTGGCGGTTGAGGCGTTACGCTTTGATTCCTGAAATCACAGTAGTCAGAACAGGCACGTAGGCCAGGTTTTGCTCAGGGGGGGGGGGGGCCTCGGCCGGAAAAAAACCACATATATATTGCTTTTTCCTAACGATCTATGTTTATCCTAGATGTAGTCTGAAGTTTATTTGGGCTTCCTCAGCCAATATGTGTGCTGAGTCGGCGTGGGAATGGGGGGGAGGCGAGTATAGGGGCTCGGGTTTCTCAATGGAACTCATTCTTATTCGTTGGTTAGTTTGAGAGTTTTTGGTCAGTTCTCGAGGGGGTGAGAAGGGGGATGGCCCCGTGCCCCCCCCCTTGGTCGTCCCGTATCAGAACCTCAGACAAGCATCGATGACGGCAAGTCGGTGTGGATTCACATTGTTTAGTAGGTTACGCAGACACAGACATTGTTTCACTGCCCGAGTAACATGCGCTGGTGCTATTCAATCTTACAAACATTTTTTTTATTCGCTGCCAAAACCCTAAGAACAGAGTTTGGTTTTCCGAGAAACTCGAGTGTCAGTCACGGCAGGCTATAGCGGCTACATTACGTGACGATACATATTACTCAGTTAGTAACCAAATAATAAGCGCAACTTCGGGTACCTGTAGGAGAGCCCAGAATCAGGACAGGGCAACCAGGAAGCGGTCGGCGCAAAATACGTATTGGTCCCATGATTTCGATGAGTGATGACGGATAATAGAACTTCTGAGATACACGCAGGGGCGTTCCAGTAGCTCCGGACCACGGAAACGACTCGCCGCCGCCGCACCTGTTCCGGGCCTTTTTTGTCTGCGGTCTGACCAAGTCGGCCCCGCCAAGTTTGTTTCGCAGGCCAAAGTTTGATGTCGTGACTATAACACCTCGCTCCGGGCCTCCCGTCTGCCTCACCCTTGGAGCTAAGTTATTACTACTGGCGCGGTACCATGTTGGCTTCTTAGAGTGTCAACCCTTATTGCCGTTCGATCCGGCGGACCCTCCGTGGAGTTCTCGTTGACTGATTGCTTGACGTGTGTTCAAGGCCAGAGAACTTATTCTTCTGCTGACATTTGCAGTTTCTCCTCGTGCGCCACCGTTGGCGTGACCGTCCTGCCGCATGTCGTCGGTTAGGTTGTGATCGGGCAACGATCACCGTCACGTCTTCATTAGCCTTTTTGAAGTTCGTGCCAGTTCCATGCTGCGACAGTCTGCTATCGCCCAGGTCATAAGCTCATTTCGACGCGTGTCACGTTACTACAGAAGAGTGCTGTCGCAGACTTCAGAACTGCCCGGAACATGGCGCTTTTCAGTGTAACAACGAATGCAAGCGCATAATATTGTATATCGCTCTGCTATGATCTAGAAAACAACTTCGCCGTCCGGCAACTACTCCGGTTTAGGCGCCAGTACAGCTGCGAACAGATCCTTGATCACTGTAACAACCAATACATTGCTCATAAAGGATGTTTATTAGGGTGTTCCGAGCGGGTGGAATCTCTTGAATACTGAAAAACAAAGATTCCTTTGGCGGACAGCTCGACAATACGACATCACGCGGTTCTTCCCAAAACATGAAATCGTGGAGAGGGCGCGAGCGTTAGATAATGTCGCTAATAAACCAAGAGTTATCGGTCCGCATCACGGGACCCGTGTAGACCGCAGGAAAGCTGCTCCGCGCGAGTGGTGCATGAGTAAGCGGTGCGCGCGTACTTGCGCAACTGGCCCGCTCGTCTCCCGCGCCCGAATCGGCCGGCAGATGCAGAATGACTCAGAAGTTACACGCCGCTAGCCTGCCGAGCTGGCAGGGTGCGGAAAGCCGAGCCAAAAATAGCAGCCGTTTGCTCGTGCGCGGTATGTGAACAACGCACTGGCGCCTAATCGGTGGGCATAAGGCTTCCGAATGCTGGCGGTGGGCGGTGATGGGACACTTAGAGCGGTCCGTCGCGACGGCGGCGGGCCTCGGGCGCGCTGCACCGCGACGCTGTCGGCCGCCAGAATTTACACGACCCGCAAAAATTGATGACATAAAAGTCGGCTGGTAGCAGGGATTGAGAAATCATCTCGTGCGCTCGCGGTATGCGGCGGCGTCGCGCCGCCCGCGGCCGTTTCCCAGGCGGGCGCGCAGCTCCCAAATTAATATTTGCGGCTGCGCCATCAGCCGGCGGCGCCGGAACGGCGGCGGCTTCTGTGGAGAGCGGCAGGGGCTAACTGACCAGCAGAAGGCACCGTTTCTGTGGAGAAGCCGCTTCTGGTAGGTACCGCTTCTGGAAGGTACTCTAGCGAGTAACCGCAGAACGCCGGAATACCGGCCACAGGAGAAGTGTTTACCGTGCACTGGCAGATCTAGATCGGCCGAAAAAGCCGGTTTTAGAGCCCAATGACAAAATATTGACAATTTTTCCCTAAACCACCGGATTTCGCAAGATTTGATTGAATCGAAACTATCTCGGTGAAAGTTGCCTACGTTTTCAATACAATACATAAATGTGTTATCTTTGGTTGATATCGGCCGTTTTGGCCCGATGCCCCTCCCTTTAATTGCGCTCCTGCTAATGTCGAGAGAAGGCTCCTGACTTCGGGGATCGGCACGGGCTCTGAGCAAGTGGTTTCATTTAATAAAGCTCGCTCCTTTATGCAGCACTTGCAACGGTAGTAGCAAACTGCTATAACAGTACCACACATTGTGTTACATAAAAGGACACATAGCCTACTCTTGAAACATATATGTCGTATGCTCCTCCACAAAATTAGCTATAAGTCACGCTCCTGAACCTAAATACACACGCGGCGGATTTATTCAAGATTGCATTTAACCGTCAGTTGCGTAGGAGCAGTGACTCGTGAAAGGGCTTCCGCGGGCAGCTCCTAGGACAGAGAGCTGAGTTAGCTAGCCGATCTGATTACCAGAGTGATGACCGAGGAGCGGCTGGGCCCACTTTGGGTCGCGCTGGCGTCCCATCTGAGCGCCGGGGCGCCGGGCGTCTGCCGCATCTAACGACACGAGTCCAGCCAGCACGTCTAATTGTGTGTCGCGACCCGCCTGCGTGAGCTCGCCCACTGAACACAACCAGCCAAGCGAATTTGATAGGCAAATTATCTGGCGAGATATTCAAACTCGGGCGCAGCGAGGCCGTCAAATTATGGCCGCCGTGACGATACGTCATCACGGGAGAGAGAGGTGCGCGGCGTTACGCCACCGCGCGCCGTCTGTCACCGGACCCGGGGGCGGGGGAGGCAGGTGGAAATCACGGCTCGCTGGGCTGAAGATGCCCTCAGGCGGTTACACAACCAGCGCTGTCGGCTGGTACTCGCTTGAGTCGCTACTCATGTGAGTCACGGTGGTGGATGGACGGTGTGAACAGGAGCGGGTGTTCTGGGATGGACAGTTGGCGGCCCGTCGTCCCGTTCAGTTCGACTGTGCCGTGTGCGGCGACTCAGGGAAGAAGTCTCACCAGGTCCTGCTGAGATCCAGTTATGATGTCAGGTTCCTATCCTGTGGTCGTGATGTCGCTGGAAAGTCAGTCCTGGTGGCACGTAATTCCGGAATGGTCAGAGAGGAGGCGACTTCTGTTTGTCTTTGTAGGTGGCCCGTTATTGTGTAGGTGGTATTTCTGGGACGGTAGCGACTGTTGGTTATTGTGGACGTGACATTTCTGGGACGGTAACGACTGTTGGTTATTGTGGACGTGGCATTTCTGGGACGGTAGCGACTGTCGGTTATTGTGGACGTGGCATTTCTGGGACGGTAGCGACTGTTGGTTATTGTGGACGTGACATTTCTAGGACGGTAGCGACTGTTGGTTATTGTGGACGTGGCATTTCTGGGACGGTAGCGACTGTTGGTTGAGCTGTGATACTCTGTGCTCTGTCGTCATATCTAGACTTTCGCTCCTCAGGCTCTTCTCAGATATGACAACAGACAGATGATGACAGACCTAGACAGAAGGACAGGAGGACAGGCTGGTGACAAATGCCGTCACAACTGACACAGTGTAACTCCACTGTTGTCCGCAGTTGCCCCGATAATATGTTTAGCTCTCGGAGCAAAGCCGGCTCGTAGCTCGAACACATCTCGATCTGATGACACGAACGTTATTCCTGTGGGGATACTTATACCATTTACCACGGCAGACGGCTGCATTCAGCAGATTCGGATGGTTTCCTGCCGCACTCTATGTAGAGGTCACGAGAGGTTAACCTGAGCCGACGGGAAGCCAGGAGTGTATGTAAAGGCCACGAGAGGTCGGCCTGCGACACGGTGGATAGCATCTGTGGATGGACGGTGAGGAGGTCGGCTAATTGATGGGGTCTCGGGTCTCTCATGACCTCAGTCCAGCTGGACGGCACGGTGGACTCGTTGGGCGCCGGGCTGAAGCCATCTTTCCAGACAAGTATAGCGGTCCAGTTCATCGGCGTGAGAAGCTTTGTCAGTCGCTGGTAGCGGAGGTGTCAGGTCGACAGGTCAGTCGGCAGCCCTGATTCCTGACCCATTCATCACCGACATCCAGACGAAAAGTCACACACTGTATTGTTGAGATGACATCTGGTGATAACCGTCGGATACTGCCAATATATCAGTCTTTGTCATAATCACATTGCCCTGAACTTGGAATGATTAAATGATGCCTTATCTCCGCTCGTACGAATTTCTCCCCGCCCGAACCTCGCCCCAATCCCCATCTTCCTACGCTATTCCCGGTACTAACCAGCCCACCATGCGCCCGGTCGCGAACTATTATTACATCTTCACAGTTACAAACAGCTCAAACCTCTCGGCAGCTACCAAGCCTCCTAAAATCTTCCCGATCACAAGCCATCACAAGCCCACCCAGATCACCCAACCCAACATGTCCTGGACCGCCGATTGACCGTGACAGGCTGGCCAGGTCACCGACCTGTCACCGCTGGCCTCACTTAGTTCACCGACCCTCCACCTCCTGGCGCCCACACGTGCCGGGGTCATCGAGGCGTCGCGTCTCGTCGCGTCGCCACCGACGTTCACCGGTCACCAGCCGTGACCGAAACCGAGTCCTATACGGTCATTACGACTGCTGACCCACGCCTCACACCGCCTACCTGTGCCGAGGCGACCGGTATTATTTCGGGCACGGCCAGCTAATGATCGGCTGAGCTGGCGGCGCGCCTGATTTCACGCGGTCGGCACCGCGCGCCGTGGCCGCTGCCGCGACGCCGCACCGCCGCACCGTTTGTTTTCATGCCGAATTTAGTTAACTGTACCATTGGTTTCCGCCGTGCTCCGGATACGACCATTAGGGTGATTATGTGGCCATTACGGCCCCGTAAGGAGCCGTACGGGCGCGCAGAGGCGGCGGCGGCGGCGGCGGCGGCGGCAGCGGAGGAGACCTGCGATGACGGTGAAGTCGGCCGCGGTACCGGAATGATGCCTCCGCCCGTCGCCGTCGCGCTGCTCGTCGGATTGTGTGTCAGCCGCCGAAAAAGCGGGCAGCGCCGGGCTGCGAACCCGGCCCGGGTCGGGACGGGTCGGGACGAGTTTTTGCAGGGCGACAAGTGGCCGGCGTATCGTGAGGACATCGACACGGCCGGGTCACGGCGCGGCGGGCGCACGGCCCGGGCGACCCAGACAGGAACCGGAGCATCGCGGCCGGGGACCGGCTGGCGACGACCAAGAGAGGCCGGCAGGGTGGTGTGGAGGAGAGCCAGAGAGGGAGAGAGAGAGAGGGAAAGAGAGAGGAGAAGGTAGGGAGAAAAGGGAGAGAGGGAGAGAGAGAGAGAGAGAGAGAGAGGAGAGAGAGAGAAGAGAGAGAGAGAGAGTGAGAGAGAGAGAGAGAGAAGAGAGAGAGAGGAGAGAGAGAGAGAGAGGAGAGAGAGAGAGAGAGAGAGAGAGAGAGAGAGAGAGAGACGAGAGAATTATATATAGAGGCGAGAGGCGAGAGGCGAGAGGCGAGAGGCGAGAGGCGAGAGGCGAGAGGCGAGAGGCGACATAAGAGGGAGGAGATGGAAGGATGGGGAGGATGGAGGCAAAAACATGACTGTTTTTACTTAATAAGCATGCCAGTTTCGGAGCAAATGTTACAATATTACCTCGTTTCCTGTCAGACTAGCGGTAGTTTTGGAACTCAATGAGGCGATAACGAGAAATGAGGAAACCCCATAATTAATGCCAACAAAAGAAGGAAACTTGAAAATGGAGTATCCTGCCTTCTTACCACATCTGGGGATATCCCAGACGTACGGACTTCCACTCACTATCTTCCGTAAACATGCTCCGCCCACGTTTCTACTTCACACCTATCCGAAAGGATAAGGCAGTCACAACTCACAAGTCTTGAAGGCCAATGTAATATAAACCCCGAGCTGTGATACATGGTGCGAGACAAGTTTGCGTGAGCGACAAAACGCACTGTCAGCATGCGGTGGCAGATTGGGCCAGTCACTACTAGCTGATGTCAGGAGCTCCCTCTCCAGGCCACCAGACCATGCATCTAGTTATTAAAACTCCCGCCTGTTAGAAATAGTGTTAACTGCTAAGCGGTTCGCCATGCGGTTTCCTTTCCCTGTCAGCTCCTTCCTTCCGTGACCATTGTTGCAACTGAGTGACAGAATCGTCCAAACTTTGAATTGGCTGGTGTTTGGCTCGTGCCTGGCAGCTCACAAACTATCTCTTCCCTCGCCACTGCCCGTGCCCACCTCTCACACACGCCACACAACGCCAGCCGAGGAGAAACCCAAACAGTGGTGATATGGGTGTTCCCCATTACCAATAGATCATCGGGAAATATGACTGACGGGCCACAGATCGCCGAGGCCATTCACGTGATCAAAGGGAATAGGACATAGGACACATTGAAAGTTGTCTTGAAATTAAACCATACAGGGTGTGAGTTGAAAAAAGAATATGACATTTGTTTGGACGATAGATGGATATCCATCGAAAAATTGCATGTTTCTCTTGTCTTCTTCATGACCATAACAAATTTATGACAATAGATGACGTCATGCTTATGGTAGCTTCGATATGAAAGCTATTGCACACAATAAAAACGGTTTTTAGACATATATGCGCAGACTGCTTTTAACGTAAACAATAGTTGTGAAGTGGCGGGCGCGTTTCGAGCGTCTGAAACTTATTAATCTGCAAGGGGTTCACTAGTCCTGTGTCGAATATACTTAACGTAGCGAGGTAGTTCTTTCACCAAAACCCATTGTTCGATCTGCTCTACGAATCTGCTATCTTAGTTCAAAACCCTATGTTAAAGGTGAATGGAAGAAGGCTTACTTTAAGGGTTACAAGGGTTAAAAGGTTAAAAAGGACTTAAAGGGTGCCCATTAAAAGGTGTACGGGAACCCTTTAAAGCAAGAAGACCAAGCTAGTAGGAGGATTATAAACAGAATCAACGATTTTCATATCCAACGCTCTACCGACAGAGCTATCCCACCACCTCCCCGAAGAACAAGTGCGTCTGCCCCAGCTCTCTTGTGAGGACGGCGGTAATACTAGCAGCCCTGGAGGCGGTGCCTTGTCACGTGACCGCCGCCAGCGCCGTGTACCCGGGTCACGTGATAGCCGTCATTGGATCTCCGTGAGCGACAGAAGCGACGCAGCGTCACCGGAGCTGCTTCGCGGCGTGCGGCGCGCCACCCGAGACGAGACAAACACGGCGCGCGACGCTCCGCGAACCATAACACTGCCGAGAGCGAGGAAGAGCGAGACAGAGCGAGAAAGAGCGAGACAGAGCGAGAAAGATAGCAAGAGCGAGAGCGAGGGACGTTTTGAAAACTTATGGGGGACAAAATTATTTGTTTTCCCCATGTACTGAGTGGGAGGGGACCGGTTTTCCCTGCCCACGTCTAACGCCGCCCCTGCTCTTGCAGCATAAATCGCACTACCCTTCAGAGTGTACCCGGCTTCGATACCGATAGTTTAACACACTCTGTCTGTAGTGATACTGCAACAGTGGATGGCACTGTGCACAACTTCCCGGGTCGCACCGGCGCGGCTGCCTGAGTGCCGAGGGAGGGGGTGGGTGGGTTCTGGGTTGAGGTGGAAGTTTGTCTGACTGGGCTCCGACCACGCGTGACGCTCAGAGCCGGGATCTTCACGCCTCGTCGTGAGGACCCGGGCGCCGCTCTGGGCTCTGATCCCCGTGATCCTGCGATCTCCTGTCCCGGGGTGTGATGCCGGTGCGGCCCAGGGTGTGGAGCGGAGCGGAAACGCACATCCGGCACGCCGCTGAAGACGGGAGATCCGCCGGCAGTTCTGCCGATCGGAAGAAAGGTGTCGAGGCTGGCCAGAGCGGGGTCCAAACGAGGCAAGGGTCCGGGCAGTTGTTGAGGTCATGTGTTTCGATCGTTACGGTTTACTGAACAGTTTTTGCTGGAAAGTGAGGTGAAGTGTCGTGTTTGCATTTCCTCATTCCCGTGTATATGTTTCGGAACATGTGGCGCATGTCTTGTGTGTTTTAACTCATCAACATGCCTTGAGCACGATCAATATATTTTTGCGGCTTTGAAGAGATTCGTGTGGTTTTAATAACCAGAAATGTGCTCATTGAGTCCGGGTTGTGGATACTGGCTCAGCCCTACTTAGCGTACATTTTGTGAGACTGCATTCGGGAAGCCAGTTAGTTCTGTGCAGTACCGGCGATTCTTTTACCGTAGCTAAAGACGAAAGGAAACCGCGAGAAGAGCATAAACAAGGACGAAGACTCTTCCTTCAATGAAGGAAACTCCATGTTTTCTGTCTGCACAGACAAAGGCCAATAGTTTCCCTTATTAGAACTGATCTGCTGGGTAGTCCTGCACTAGATGTGCTCCCATTTTCCTGCATCGACAACCACGCACTCGGAGCATCTGCGATTATGATAAGACGAAGCTGGTGGGTCACGCGATCCGATAGGAAGACTGCATAGACGATAGTCATTAACGATATTGACGGGTGACGTTTGTTTTCTGCATAGCAATCAGTCGGCAGTGTGTCCCATGCCCATAGAATATTGGTGAAGCCTGATTGTTCCACGCGACAAAGACACAGCACGAGTTTCCTGCTCACCTGGTGCGGTGCCCCCCCCCCTCCCCCACACTACACACACACACACACACACACACACACACACACACACACACACACATCAGCTTCGTGAGTGGAGTACGGTTCACCTGTTTTCCCTAATTTAGAGGGATTGTCATGCTATAAAGGTCATTGATCTGGCTTCTCCAATATACAAAACGCTTTAACCCACCTACTGTTTTTGGAAAACCGCAGCTTGGGACATTTGTATTGTATCCAGCAGCACTTTCCGACAGACTTGTGCCTGGATCATGAAGTTGGATCTGGGATAGTGGATCCCTCGGCATACAATATATCTGTATCTAAGATCTGTGTGGATCCCTCGGCTTATTGTGTAGGTACCTGAATCTGGTGTCCCATGTGGATCCCGGGACACAGGACACAGAGATCCAGAACTCAGCTGGATCCCGGATCCTTGCACTTGTCTGCTTTCCGACCAACAGGCCATCTATTTATTTCCTAGAACCTCTGCAAGCCACGGGTAATATCTGGTTTGGCTCATATATCGCTATCGGAGCGAATTTCACCATCAGTCGCTATCGGTGAACGCTGGCGTTCCGGGAAGCCCGGGTTATGACTATGACCTTCAGTGAACCTCAACCGAATCAGTCATCCCTCCTCAATCCATCACATCACGCAGAAACAAAGCAGCGTAACGGCAGCCACCCCGAGAAGGCCTCAACCAAGCCTCCGCTTCCACGGCGCAACTAGACTGGAACCGAGCTTAGTTAGCATTTCAAACCGGCCCGCGTTCTGCTGCCGCCCCTGTTACGGCGCATATCACCGGGCGACCTAGTATGCTGGGTGCAGCCTGTAGCTGCGGTGACGCTCGAGTTCGCCGACCGGCGCCATCTTCGTCTCTGATCCCGCCGTGCCGTCCCGCCTCTAGCCCGCGCGGCGACAGATGCAGCGGCCGCGCGCACGCGCTATGCGCACGCGTCTGCTGAGATTCCTCTGCGCCGGCGGTAGGTCGGCCAGAGCCCCTGCCCTCCCTGCTTCCTGCGCCGAATCACGCCGGCCTGTGCGTGAGATGAGGGATGAAGTGTCGAGGGAGCGCGCCGATTGGCTGGCTTCCCCGGCTCGGCGTCAGATGCGGTCTCTGATTGGTCGGCTGGCCGAGATGTGATCTCGGCGCTGTGGGGAGAGCCGACCGGTCGGCGGCGGCAGCGGAGACGGCGGTGGAGGCGGAGGCCGCCGCTGGCTGGTTCGGCCGTGACGTGGGCGGTTTCCCGTCATCACGCGCCCTCTACCTCTCTCACCTCTCTCTCTCCTCTCTCACCTCGCTCTCCTCTCTCACCTCTCTCTCCTCTATCGGCTCGGGTCGCGTCAGAGCTGACTGACCACAGCCACGGACGCCGGGCCAGCAGTCTGGAAAGCAGGTCTCTGCCAGGGCCGTCTCCAGTCGGCCGCTTTAGAAGGTCGAGATCGCCCACTCCCCTGTCTCAAATGACGAGTGAATGAACCTGCTTTCACCCGTGTTTTGGAAGCCGATCAGTCTTGTCGGGAACATGTGTCATCAATTTGGGCCATGGACCAGTCATTTGGTAAATGCTCCCGTAAAATTAGAATACATTTCACACGGGCACAGTAGGGACGTAAAAATTAGTGCAGACGTATAATCGACGCATCCTGCCAAACGGGAAGCCACCACGCCGGCGGCAAAAATTACAGAAGTCATGATAGACACGTAATGTTACATTTCCTCTTATGATACATTTAGCTCTAGTTTTCAAAAATAATTTGTGTGATGAGCCTCATCCAGCCCATGGTAATTTCGGCACCCACAGAGGGGCGCCAAATCCTAACTACACTTAATACCTCTCGGTTAATTGTCTTCCGTTGCAGCGTATGAGAACACTGCAGCTCGCGTCTGACGCCGGCGCGTACGGCCGGGTATTACGCGGTTAACTGCTGGGAACAGCTCGCTGGCCGGCCATGAGAACGCGCGCCCAGTCTGATTAGCCAGAAGCTGCGCTGTGCCGGCCTGGCGACTGTCGGTCCTGTCGGCCGACGCACAGACGGGGGTGGCCTGGGCTCCCTGATTGATGACACTCGGGCAGAGACGCGCCGCAGTGTGGAAACTCTGGCTCAGACTGCCGGCCGGCCAGCCAGCCATGGGTAAATCCAGGCGGGTGGAGACTGGAGGTAATGACGGCTAAATATACAGTGGACGACACAAATCATGGACTGAATTCGCATCCTTACCGGACCGCGCCGCAGTTAAGAGTGGAGTGAATTAATTCATCGGAGACGTGGTCCATTTCAATCCCATGGATTTAGATTGGACTGGATCAGTGAATGTTTGCTATGCGTAATGGATTCGGACCTTATTAGCTTTGGAAGGTCAAAAAGAGAAGGCTTCATTTCCCAAAATACCCTTTACTTGATAAAGCAAATATAACTCCAGCTGATAAACCCATCAAAACTGCTTCAATTTACATTTACTATTTGCATATTTGGTGACAAATTATTGATTGATTAGGATTGATTAACAATGAAAATTGTCACGGACTTATACTCAATGAGTTTCCACGCTAAAGTATTTTGATTGGATCAGACAGAAGTTAAATTATCCATTTCATATAAATTTGTAATAAGATATCCATCCATACACAGACAGACAGACAGACAGACAGACAGACAGCCGCCCGGTCAGCAGCGTTGGCCGATGTACTCCGCCGCTCCATTGGTCCGCCTCCTCCTCTGTCTCTGCCGTCGGGCCGTCGTGACAGACCGTTGTCTGTGCGTGGCAGCTGTGTCACGCCGAGCAGCCGGCAGGTGACAACCGGTGTCACGCCGGTCCACAGCGGCCCGGAGGCGACCGCTGCCGACGGAGGGACCCCGTTAGTGCGACACTCCTCCCAGTCTCAACCATTGTCAGCCGCCGCCGCCCCCGCCCCCGCCTCCGCCGCCGCCGCCGCCGCCGCCGCCGCCGCCTGTCCGCCTCTCCGACGCCTGATGAATCCATCTGCAGCTAATTGCCAGTGGCGCGGGACGCTAATACCCGGCTGCGTGTCGGCCGGCCGCGCCCTGCGCCAGATCTGTCGCATCCGCCGCACTTCGTCGCACCACCTTATCCACCACCGCCGCCGCCACCGCGCCGAGTTAAATGGCCCGCCACCGAGCTCACAAAACCGTCGCGTTTTTGTTTTCATCTCGGCAGTGGTTTTTCGGGGCCGTTTCCGGCCGGCCCAGGAGCCGTGACCCGCCGCCGCCTTTGTTTTGGCGGCGCGGCAGGAAATCTGCCATCAGCCGCCGCCGCCGCCACTGATGAGCGCTCAAGAAGGTCACAAAGAGATGCGTGCAGACAGCGGACCGGACGAGCCACAGGGATGAGGGATGGGGTGGGATTGAGATAAGATTCGTGAGTGTGTACCAGAAAACTGAGGACGTGAATAAGTCAAAGGAGGAGAGACTAGAGAGTATAGAAGAGGAAGTGAATTATATCCCACTAACAAGCAATTTTAGTAAAGTTGATTGGTAGTGGGATACGGTAAAACTTACTTACGGTTTTATCCCGATTGGTTTGATGTACGAAAACAGTTGCAGCTGAACATCAGATTAAGTAACTAAAAAAATAAATGAAAATTTTGATTCACCGTCAGGCGTCATCTTTGCATTCTTTCCATTTTTATTAAAAAAAGAAGACAAAGTTTTTGACTCCTCAGAACTTGGAGTCGGGACCCCCAAAGCCCGATTACACCCTCGTTCCGACTGATGCAATCAAGTGAAAAACGCTGTCCCAGCCGAGCCAAGCACCCGTGATTCGTAAAACAGGGCTTTCCACGGCAAATCGAACCAAGACTATTAACTGCTAATGAATCGCGGTCGGGAGTATTTGGGTCATGTTTTGCGACTGCCTCAACAAAGTCAGAGTCTTTTTGCGTCCTTTGTCGTGACTTTCGCGTCCGCTGGGTGAGCAGTGGAGGATATCTCCCCCGGCTCAGCAGTGGAGGATATCTCCCCCGGCTCAGCAGTGAAAGATATCTCCCCGGCTCATCAGTGGAGGATATCTCCCCCGACTCAGCAGTGGAGGATATCTCCCCCGACTCAGCAGTGGAGGATATCTTCCCTGACTCAGCAGTGGAGGATATCTCCCCGACTCAGCAGTGGAGAATATCTCCCCGACTCAGCAGTGGAGGATATCTCCCCGGCTCAGCAGTGGAGGATATCTCCCCCTACTCAGCAGTGGAGGATATCTCCCCCGGCTCAGCAGTGGAGGATATCTCCCCCCGACTCAGCAGTGGAGGATATCTTCCCCCGGCTAAGCAGTGGAGGATATCTCCCCGGCTCAGCAGTGGAGGATATCTCCCCCGGCTCAGCAGTGGAGGATATCTCCCCCGGCTCAGCAGTGAAGGATATCTTCCCCGACTCAGCAGTGGAGGATATCTCCCCCGACTCAGCAGTGGAGGATATCTCCCCCGACTCAGCAGTGGAGGATTATCTCCCCGGCTCAGCAGTGGAGGATATCTCCCCCGACTCAGCAGTGGAGGATATGTTCCCCGCTCAGCAGTGGAGGATATCTCCCCGGCCTCGCAGTGAAGGATATCTCCCCCGGCTCAGCAGAGGAAGGATATCTCCCCGGCTCAGCAGTGGGAGGATATCTCCCAGACTCAGCAGTGAGGATAATTCCCCGACTCAGCAGTGGAGGCATATCTCCCCCGGCTCAGCAGTGCGAGGACTATCCCCGCGACTCACAGTGTAGGGAATAATCTTCCCCGGCTTCAGCAGTGGAGGGATTCTCCCCGACTCAGCAGAGGAGGATATCTCCCCGCTAGCAGTGGAGGATATCCTCCCCGATTCCCAGCAGTTGGAGGATATTCTCCCGGCTCAGCAGTGGAGGATATCTCCCCGGCTCAGAGTGAAGGTTATCTCCCCCGACTCAGCAGTGGGAGGATATCTCCCCCGACTCAGCAGTTTGGGAGGATATCTCCCCCGGCTCAGCAGTGGAGCGTAATCTCCCCGCGCTCAGCAGTGGAGGATATCTCCCCGGCTCAGCAGTGAAGGTTATCTCCCCCGGCTCAGCAGTGGAGGATATCTCCCCCGACTCAGCAGTGGAGGATATCTCCCCCGACTCAGCAGTGGAGGATATCTCCCCCGGCTCAGCAGTGGAGGATATCTCCCCCGGCTCAGCAGTGGAGGATATCTCCCCCGGACTCAGCAGTGGAGGATATCTCCCCCGGCTCAGCAGTGGAGGACATCTCCCCGGCTCAGCAGTGGAGGATATCTCCCCGGACTCAGCAGAGGAGGATATCTCCCAAGCTCAGCAGTGGAGGATATCTCCCCCGACTCAGCAGTAGAAGGATATCTCCCCGGACTCAGCAGAGGAGGACATCTCCCCTCCGTGACGCCTGGGCCGCCGGCTGCTCGCGCCTGACTGCGCCCGGGCGCCGTGTTTTCGTCATCACAGCTCTGCAGTATGGCGCCGTGCCCTTCACAGGCGCGACCTCGGCTGGCTGAAACGGAGCTGTGGATCTCTCCGCTGAGCGTGAGTAATGGCTTCCTCTGCTTCGGTCTGTGCGCGCAGCCGCCCGCCGCCTTCAACCAACAGCAGCGGTGGCAGTGAACGCTCAGATGAGCTTTATTGGCATAGTAATAGTTTAATTGTGATGCTATGGTACCCGCCCAAATTGGTCGGTAGCTGTTGTAACTGCTGCACGTGCTAGTTGGCAAATGTATATTTTCAGAATTATTATGTGGTAGGGTGGGTACCTACTCGGTGTGACGAGAAATACACCGTGTGTTTATTGATTGCTTCCGCGTACATTATTATTGTATTATACTATAATACAATTTATACTATAATATAACTGTTTTAAATCCACTGGGCAACAATTCGGGACAAGAATCAGAATCGATTGTGACCAGCGGTCAGGAATTAACAGTTCACAGTTAAAAAGCAGTTGTCAGCCACCAGCAGTCGCCAGTCAGTAATCCACTGACAACAGTCAGGAGTCAGCAGCCAACACTGAACAATCTGCATGCTCCGCATCAGACCTAAATTTCACATCCTGGTCCTTCCAGCGCAAAACCGTGCTTTACTCTGCCACTCAAGGACATCACTTTCCTTTCCCAACCTACCTAAATGTTTCATTCCATGCAGACCATCGGCGTGCGACAGTCCATCCAACCCAGCTGGGCCCGTATCTGACGTCCATCCAGGCGATCCAGCGGGCCGCCGGAGCCTCTCGCCACAAATGGTGACTTTCCGGGTCGTGGCGAGCCGGCAGCCGAGATGGCCGGCCGATTAGCCGGATTGTTTTCGAGCGACACAGCCGGACCCGCTCCGAGCGCGCCTGTTCTCCTCGCCAGGAAAGTGAGGCGCCCCACATTTTTCTGCATCCTTGAGGAATCGGCCGGCAGGCGCGCCTCTTGTAAGTGCATTGTTAATCGCGCTTCGGCAAAGTCGCCGGCAAAAATCCCTATCTGGAGCGGCGGCGCGGCCGAAAGAATCGCCGGGACAATGGTGGCGCAGTGCGGCGTGGAGTGGCGCCTGTCAGCTGTCCGGCCGGGCCGCGGGAGACGACACTGACGCGGCTGCGACGAGAGACGGTCTGAGTCTGAGTCTGAGTCTGAGTCTGAGTCTGAGTCTGAGTCTGAGTAGGAATCGAAGTCCAAGTCCATGTCCAAGTCCAAGTCTGAGTCTGAGTCTGAGCGGAGTCTGAGCGGAGTCGGAGTCGGAGTCGGAGTCGGAGTCGGAGTCGGAGTCGGAGTCGGAGTCTGACTCGGAGTTTGGTTCTGTTGCGAGTCTGCGGGCTAGTCCTGTGAGCATGCCACCTTGTTACATTTTTCCCAGCTCGCTTCATCTCAACAGAGCTGTAGTTATGAAGAGAAGAGCTGAGTGAATCATCAGAGCGGGCTGCGGCCTGCGAGTCACCAAGTGGAACGCTTGAGGTGCCATCAACAGAGAATGACAGACGTCACGGCGCTGTCAGCCCTGACCTGATTGCCGATCACCACGAGTCCACGACAGGGCGATCACAGCGCGGTTAATCTTTGGTTTTCCAAGATCACATTAACGGTCATCAGTGGCTAGTGGCTACCACCACTCACCAGCGCCGGCCATCGCAGCGTTCGTCATCAGCATCCTCCACGAGATCGACTGGGCCGCTGTCTCCACGCCGTTTTCTCCTCGGCCATCTCTGAGCCGTTGTCTTCGTCTCCCGGAATATTCCCTGCTCGTTGTCTCCCTGGCCACCGTTGTCTCCCGGGCCGCCGTTGCCTCTCTGTCCGTTGTCTCCCGGGCCGCCGTTGTCTCCCGAGCCGCCGGTATCTCTCTGCTCGTTGTCTCCCGGGCCATCGTTGTCTCCCTGTCTGTTGTCTCCCGGGCCGCCGTTGTCTCCTGGCCGCCGTTGTCTCCATCAGGGGCGTCGCCACGAAATTTGGAGTGGGGGGACGGACACTAGTGGATCCAGCCGTCGGTTTAGGGGCAACTTTTTTGGCAAAAAGCATATATTTTTTTTCTTCCCGGATTTGGGCCGGTCACCTTTTTTGGTATTAGAGCTTAAAAAGCATAAAAAACGCAATACTTTGCAGCATACATGCTACGGAATATACACATTAAGTAGTAATTAACGTTATCTCAAACAACTCGCGGAGGTGTCGCCGAAGTTTTTAAGTGGGGCGTCAGCTGAAATGACGGAAAAAAATTCTTTTGCAGCATTTCAATGTGAATTTTCATGTTTATAGTAGGTACCTACTGAAATTATTTACGCCGCGAAGCGGCGCGAATTTTTACGAGTGCCTGACAAAAACCCAGAAATATTAGACGGTGGGCCTCGGATCTTGTATAGGAATTAAGTGCTAAGACAAATTTGTATAAGCCAATTGGAACTGCCACAAAGCGGCGTGAAATTTTCCAGTTCTGTTTTACTGCGGATTAGCTGGATTTTTTGAATGCTGCCAAAGGCATTTTGACGAATAAATTGTTATTTTTTCCTGATCAATTGTTAACTGTACAGTTTTCTTCGGAAGGCAAAGCCATTATAAATGATAACCTTATTGTTTTTCTTGTGAGGCTTGGATCGTTTTTGGGGGGGGGGCAAACAGTCCACTTTTATGCTTGGGGCCGGCCTCTAAATGCCCCTGGAATCTGCCAGTTGCTGGTAACGTGTAAATAATTTGAAAGCAGCGAGAGGTAGCTTACGACTTTTACGCGCATAAATGGTCCCTGTGTATCTGGAGGAGCTTGGAGGAGATGGCTCGGGGATGGAGAATGGAGATGGAGGGTCCTGGCCTGGTTCCCACTATTAATTAGATTTTCGGTCCAGCACGCTGGACACCACTGGAGCAGGTTCCGGGTGCTGATGTTCGCGTCTTTGTAGTTCGCGTTGGCCTTTTTTCCGGAGGCGCAGGGCAGATGCAAACATGTCGCCTAAAGTTTTTATGAAAGGAACGGGCCCTGGGGCAAGCAATTACTGCCAAGGAAAGGCATGCCAACTTAATAGATTTATTTCTTCATTGCAAAATTGTATAAGCCATAAAACAAAACTTGTGTCATGCGCGAAGCGGCGCGACATTTGTCAATTGTTAATGTAGATAGCTAGATTTTGACTGCCTGCACAAGGCAACTTTTTACGATAAATGTTTTGAAGTTTTGGTGCGCCAAAAGACATGTTTTCCCCATTCCAGGCTGCTTAGGGGAAAAAACATGGATCCGTCAGTGGGGATGTACCAAATAATCTATTATTTCAAAGTTAATCTGTCGCTGGCGAAACTCTAACCAGGAGCTAGACACCAAACTATCATATGGGAGGGTGAAACGGGATTTTCATGGCGTTAATGTACACTTGAAAACTCTACATCGACATCGATTTTTCATGGAATCTAAGAGGTCCGCCAAATCTTCGAATCTGTCGCTGGAGTCTAGACGCCATAAACTTTACCAATGTAGGGTGAACGGATTTCACCAGGTTTAGTTTTCGCCATATTCTATCTGATAACCGATTTCAAGGCAATTTTAATGGGTCACCAAACTCTCGGAATCTTGTCGTGGACGAACTCATTGGCGTCTTAGACAACCATATCATCATGTAGGGTGAACATAATTATATTCATGTAAATGTACACCTGAAACTCTATTTGGACACCAAATTTCATGGAAATCTTAAGGGCGTCCGCCATTCTTGCTCTTTGATGATGATTATGACGGTTTAAGGCCGCCTCAACTAGCTAAAGTTATGTTGGCGCCCAATTTCTGCTCTTTCTGCTTTCTACAAAGCTAAATCACATATGTATCGAATTTGAGTCGTCCCAAAACTTCTGACCCAGCACCTTTTAGCTATGCACAAAAAAATATTATGGCAAATTATATGATTCTTAGCTAAACCCTAATCGCAGTTCTTAGCGGGGGGACCCTACACTTTTTACGAGCGGGGGCGAGTCCCTGCTGCCCCCCCCCCCCACCCCAAGGCAACAATCCTGGCCCTTTATCTCCGTTTTTGGGACCTGCTCTCAGCGCAAGGGGCCTACTAGATATGAATCAAGATCCTTGGTCCCAAATCCTGATTTAAGCCGTGAGCTGATCCAAGCCCTTCACTCAAATACATATAGAGATAGAATCAAGCCCTCCAAATCCTTGATTAAGCCGGATATGAGGCTGATCACATACAGCCCCTCTACACATCACAATCACAAGCCTATTTCTCCTAAAGACTAATCGAAGAGCAGCCTCAGCCAACGCGTAGGAAGAGCCCTTCTACCAACGAGGCTCATCTTCAGACCTGGACTGGCATCTCTCAGGCCTTGCTAGAGGCGGAAAGTTCTGAAATTCATCAAAAGTATGTTTACAGTCGGTCTTTATGTAATCTTCCCTTGTCTCTTCGACCTTTCTCAGAACAATCATCTTAATTTCATTTCTGTGAACATGAAGGACTGAAGCATCGAGGTACCTACCCTGGTAGATACTACCAACAACTATGGTCACCGTCTGTATCAGTCCTTTATGTACACCAGAAGTGCAAATTAGGATGAGGTTTCTATACTTAAAGGGGAGGAATCGGAAGATACATAATTAGGACCGACTTGTACATATCAATACCAGAGAAGCGGACTTTAAATCTCGATCATAGCGCATCGCAATAACGTCGGATGTTACTGGCGACTGAGCCCCCCCTGTGATGAACTCCTCCGACGCGGATAGCCACCTGCGCTCGAAAAACATGCTGGCTAATGCCCCTGATTAGGGTTAAACGTGTCCTACTTATCCAGACGGCTAAACAAAACTGAGATTCAATTTCCTTTGGCACGAATTTAAGGACAAAAAAACAAAAATAAGTTCAACTTTCTTGGGGGACGACCCTTTTCCGATTTTTTAACTGGGACGCTTCCCCCGTCCCCCCACTCGACGCCCATGCCAAAGCTTTAAGTAACAAAGAAATGACTCAACGATGAATAGGGATTGACCCAATGAACCTCTTAATTTGATCCTCAATAAATCAGCAAACTTAAGCCTTCATAATGACCCCTTTGAGACGTATTCAGCAAAAAAAAAAAGTAAAAAGTAGTGCAAACTTTTCTGGGGTGCGAAGCTCCCCCTCCAATTTTCTAGGACGGTGCACCGCGTACCCCCGCGTCACCCCGTCTCGAGCGCACCCCCATGTATACATTGAACCATTGTCTGCCCATGCCGTGTCTTCTGGGTTGGCCGTTGTCTCCCTCTACTGCTCTCCTGTCCGTTGTCGGTCCTGCAGCCGACGCCGTATCATCTCCCCCTCAGTCGGTTGTCTCCCGGGCCTCTGTTGTCTCCTGGCGCCAGTGTGTCTCCCTGACCGTTCTCCCCTGCAGCTTGAGCTCTCCACCGCCTGAACCGTGTCTCGACCAGTTGTCCCCTGAGTCCGTTGTCATCCTGACGTTTGTACCTCCCTGACCGTGTACGTCCTTCCGTTGTCTCAGGACACGTGTTGTCTCCTGGACCCGTGTGTCTCCCGTGGACCGTTGTTCATCCGCTCGTGATGTTGTCTCCGGGGCGGCATTCCTGTCTCCCTAATTGGTGTCTCCGGCGCCACGCCGTTTCTCCTGCCTGACCTGTTCCCATACCATTGTCTCCGGCTGTCCGTTGTCTTCGGGTGGCGTTGTACTCCCTGTCCGTTGTCTCCTGAGCGGCCGTTATCTCCCTGTCCGTTGTCTCCCGGGCCTCCGTTGTCTCCTGGCCGCGGTTGTCTCCCTGACCGTTGTCTCCCTGTCCGTTGTCTCCCTGACCATTGTCTCCCTGACCGTTGTCTCCCTGTCCGTTGTCTCCCTGACCGTTGTCTCCCTGACCGTTGTCTCCCTGTCCGCCGTTGTCTCCCGGGCCGCTGTTGTCTCCTGGCCGCCGTTGTCTCCCTGACCGTTGTCTCCCTGTATGTTGTCTCCCGGGCCATCGTTGTCTCCCTATCTGTTGTCTCCCGGGCCGCCGTTGTCTCCTGGCCGCCGTTGTCTCCCTGACCGTCGTCTCCCTGTCTGTTGTCGTTGTCTTCCTGGCCTCCGTTGTCTCCCGGCCTCTGTTGTCTCCCGCGTGGCCGTTGTCTCCCGCGCGGCCGTTGTCTCCCTGACCGTTGTCTCCCGGCCTCCGTTGTCTCCCTGCCCTCCGTCGTGGCGGCTGTCCGGCAGACGGCAGGTGAGAGGCAGCGCCTGTCTCGTCATCCGGTGGCGGCTCCGGGCGGCAGGTGCTCGGGCGGATGCCGCCGCCACCGCCGCCGCCCGGCGGATGGGTGCGCACCCGAATGTGACGCCCTAAGATCACCAGATTGCGGCTGCGAGACGGGCACAAAGCGAGGCGGCGCCGCCGGATTTGGCCGAGAATTAGGGAGAAATATCAGTCTGCCTACGGCCGTGACCGGCACACGTGGTGCACGCCGGTTGTACACCGCGAATGACGCCTCGCACCGAATCGACATGTCTGCGGCGTTGCGGCCGTCCTCGCGACTGGCAGATGGTGTTATGCTCTGTGCTCAGTGGGGCTCAGCTTACTGAGATGCTAGACTGGGAAGGCACAGCCAGGCACAGCAGGCACTGGTGAATAATGGTGATGCGACTGTTAGCGAATAAGCTGGCGACTCTAATTCTGGAGCCTGACTTGCAACCTCCCGAACGACCCCGGCAGGCGATACAGATTTGCACATGGAGGTGTCATGCAAATATTTTCGCATATATTGACTTTAAGTTTGGAGCAAATTTGAAGAATGCTTTAATTAAAATGAGTAATCCTTTGTGTAGACAAAAAAAATATGTCTTCTTTTCTGGATCAGTATTCTGCTCTGATGGTCTAGCCGTGGTCATTCCCACGTCTTCTCCCAGTCGGAGAGGAAACCATTCCCGCCTCGGATCCTCCTCCTGACCCGTGGCCAGTGGCCACTGATGCCCTGTCATGACGAACGGCCTCCGTTATCACCGGCAACCACCACCACCGCCGTCACCATCACCACCGCCGTCACCATAACCACCGCCGCCACCGCCACCGCCGCCACCACCGCCCTGGCCTCCACGACCGCATTATCTCCGGATAGCAAGCATGACCGACGGACGCATCGGACGCGCCACCGTCGCCGTCCGATCCGTGATTACACCACTCGGCCCGGCTGGCCGACAAGACGGGTGTCGGCGCCGCTCGGCCGGGCACGGTGACGGCCTGTGGGGGCGGCGGCGGTGGTGGCGGCCCGGCGGGAGCGGCGGCGGTGGCGGCGGCGGCGGAGCGGTGCTCTATCTGGCTAGGTCGGCGGCTCCGCTGCCGCACGGCGCAGCGCCATGCACCCGGTGCCCGTCGCGCTCCAGAGAGAATGATCGGAGAAATAAGCCACAGCGCGCCCTGGAGCGGCACGAGAGGGCGGCCGAGCATCCGCCGCCGCCGCCGTCGCCGGTCGTGACCAATCTCCATCTCCGGTCCGAGGCAAGGACTGGTCGGTGCAGTTCAGACGAGCAGCGAGGAGCTAGCGTAGTCGAGCAGAGAGAGGGTGACGGCGGGGCGCAAAGGAGATGGCTTAGCCTCAGCTAGCGTGCTGAGTGGTGACGTTATAAACACGGCATGTAGCCATAACCTCAGCCTGCTCTAAGACGTCACGGTGGACGACCAGTGCACCCAATTGTTAAGCCCCCAGAGGGGCGTCCCCGGCGGGGGGCTTGGGTGACGGAGGAGGAACGAACAGCACGGCGTCGAGGAAACGCTGCTCCCGGCCGTTGGGTGCAGGCCACGAATTATTGAACAAGCTTAGAGCCAAAATCTCTGGCCAGTATGTTCAAACTACCCTCATAACGTTACCCATGCCTGCTTAACCCAGCCTGATTATACTCGGTGCTTGCGCAACGCTGGCAGTACATTTCACAAAACAATAACAATAACGCGAGAAAAGGAGCATGCATCAGTTCAGGTTCGTAGGAGCGGGATAACTATCTATATCTGGACATCCACCTTTGTTATCCCTGCCGACTGCTGACTGGACTCACTCACACAGAACATGGTGTCTGTGGCCGCGGCTCGTCTGTCCGTGAAATGAGCCGTGAACTGGGTCTGGGCCCCCTCCCCCATCCCGCGGAACCAGCCTGCGGATCATCGTTATTACAATCGCAGCTGGCAGTTTTCGACGCGGCTGAAAATAGCCGTTATTGATGAGGCGCTCAATTGCAATACGACTGACGGCTCGCGTGTACGGTTTCATTGTTTGAGCGGGGTGGAGTGAGCCCGACGTGTTTA
Organism: Semibalanus balanoides; assembly: GCA_014673585.1. NCBI lineage: Eukaryota > Metazoa > Arthropoda > Thecostraca > Balanomorpha > Balanidae > Semibalanus > Semibalanus balanoides. Next base: position 28,688 of record VOPJ01013309.1, read on the forward strand.
TGCTGTACCCAAAAGGCAGAGCTATGCCGAGGTGAATTAAACGAAATTAATGGCATGCTGATGTCACCCTGGTCGAACTGTGACCACTAGTCAACCATGGGCCATGGCGCTCACATTCGAGTCGTGGGAGTGGTTTCACAGATTGCGCTCTGTCCGGTAAGGTGGGTAGCAGTATAACCGGTCACTCACAGCTCTCACAGCTGTGACAGCATGCTACCCGCAGCTGCTGACTAGCTGGCTGGTGCCGCGGAGCCAGCAAGAGAGAGCGGCAGCCCGCGCCCAGGCTTATCTCGCATCGACCCGCGCACAGCGTTTGATAGCGTGACACGCAGGTGTGTAGGTGAGGGGAGAGGAGGGGAGGGGTGCGGGGGCGGGGAGGGGACCAGAACGCACGCCGGCTGTTTTCACAGCGACGGTTATTGTTGCCGCCAGGCTACAATCGGCTTGCTAAAGTGGCTGGACTGGGTGCATTGTAGAGTCGTTTGCAGGGAAATGTGCTACCTGTCGTAAGCTGACTGATTTGGGGTTCATTAACCCATGACACAATGTCAATGTAGTGCAGAAGCGTAGTAAGTGATTTCATTATGCATCAGAAAACAGTGTAGTTGCTCAATGATCCCCAGCGGTCTAGGTTGTTTCACAGCCTTTCGTCTCGCTTGTTGCTCGTTTGTCTCGTTGCTCGTTTCGTCCTAATGCTATCGAGTATCGACTTAACTTTTCGGACTTGATCGGCTCCGGCCTCGTGCCCAGTAATGCCATGAAGTATTTGTTTGGTGTTTATGGTATCATGTATTATATATAAGTATCATGGTCGGTATTTGTTTTAGCAGACCACAGTATTACAGCCGCTCGGCTGGCGGGCCACTCATTAGCCTCTATTAGCCTCTCGTGAGGCCCATTTCAGCAGCGCTGAACGTAACTGGAGCTATCGCCGCTACCGGTGCCTCCGACACCTGATCGTTCGCTGGTATACAGTGGGGGAGACAGGCCTCCTGGGGGCCTGGGCTGGAGATGTATCCCAGGAAGCCATAGGAGGCTGCCGGGGCGGATCAGAAGCCCCAAACAGTGCGATCTGGTGGAGAGGAGCATCTCTGTGGGAAGCCGTATATAGAGCGGAGCGGAGTCCCCCTCCTCTCTCCAGGGCGGAGCACCCCCTCCCTCCGGAGCGGGTCTCTCCCTCCCCTCTCTCTCCGGGGCGGAACGCCCCCTCCTTGCTCTCCGGAGCTCTCTTCGTGGTGGACCGCCCTCTCTTGCCTCCCAGCTTTCACAAGCTATGCCTCTTTCCAGGTCTTGTTGGTATGCACTGTGCACGGTATTGCACTGATGACATCGCCCTTGCGGCTGTTCCACGCCAGAAGGCACCACGACTTCACATTGTCAGCATGACGCAGCGTTGCGCTCTTTGTAACAATTGACATTCTTAGATGTGAGACTGCTTCTGGATAGCCTAGCCCTAACATCTGAATGATCTCCCCGAGATCATAAATCGGAGAAGAGAAGACAACCCCAACAAACAATCGCGTGCTGCTGTGTGACCACAACATGCCGTGATCCGGGTGAACGGGGCTGCCCTGGGATACCCTTACCTCGCGCGGCGGCGCGGGGCACACATCCGACAATTATAGCCGCTCTCCCGTCTCCAGTCGTGAGAGAAGACTCACCGGGGCGGGCGGCGCATCTCTCGTATAGCCGCTCTCCCGTCTCCAGTCGTGAGAGGAGACTCACCGGGGCGGGCGGCGCATCTCTCGTGGTCTGATACGGGATACAGAACCGGAGGCGCCGCCGCCGAATCTCATCTAATGCGGCCTGCTGACTCACACGTGCCTGTGGACGGTGGCGGTGGTGGCGGCGGGGGAGGTGGCGGCGGGGGAGGCGGCGGTGGTGGCTGCGGTGGTGGCGGCGGAGGCGGCGGGGGAGGCGGCGGCAACGAAGGCGGCGGCGGCGGCGGGTCGCGGCCGGTCGCCCAGCAGCCGAGGCTCGAGCTTCTCACCTTGGTGCTGTGATTACCACATCCGCTGGCCGGGGGCACGAGCCGGCCGGTGGTGGCTGACGCACCTGCCACCCTCTCCCCTCCCCCCCCCCCACCAGCCCGCATCCGTGCGAGGCCCACTCTCAGCCGGCCGGGCAGCTGGTGGTGGCGGGGGCGGGGGCGGCGGTGGCGGCGGCGGCGGCGGCGCTTCTCCGCCTGCTGATGCCGGACGACGCTGAATGACGTCCTGAGACGTCCAGTGTCGTTTGATGACGTTTGGGGACGTATGGTGACGCATGGTGACGTGTGGTGACGTAAGGTGACGTTCGGGGACGTTTGGCAATATTTGATGTCCGCCGGTTAAGCTGTGCTAGCCATCATATCCGGCCGATAGGTCCCGTCCGCATATAGTTCCTTTGGTACACCGATAAGTGCCACATCCACGTATGTGTCATAATTGGGAGCCAGTCAGTCAAAAATATACATATTGCTTTGATATTAGTTTGGGCATCGTCCATACTTGGTCACCCTACATATCCTATTTTGTTGTTGTTTTTTATATAGACAATTCTGATTTTGGGATAACTTTTTTTACTTACAAAACAAAAATGGTCAAACAATATTCAAAAACTGGAATACATATCGGAGAACCAAGTATGTGCGATGCCCAAACCTAATTTAAAAGCAATATTTATATTTTGACTAACTTATGGCTCCAGAAGTATGAAAGATACGTGGGTATGGCACTTCTTAGTCTACCAAAGGAAATGCCCTTCCCGTGCAGACGCCACTGCAGGGAAGCCGCCCAGTGTGACGTACTCTGCCATTCAGGGAGAACATGGATCATTCTGCAGTGACACGACACGACTGAGAAAGGGATGAGTTCAACAGGGACACTGCAACCCGCGAATTGTTCCTATTCGGGCATATCTAGTTCTACTCCGGGCTGGTATTGCCCAGTGGATTCGTTTGATTCTGTTTTGTGTTGCCGGTTGTATTGTTTGCCGGTACAAATATGAATTATGCTTTTTTAGCAGCATTTCGTTTCAGATATACCCAGTCCTCAACTATTTCCAGTCTCGTCACTTGGGTAGGTAAGTGTGAGGATATATTGCCTGGGTACTTTGTTTCGTATTTTCGCGACATTTCGTATTTTCGCGAGCATTGAATTGAGCGGCTCAAACTTCCCCGCCCGCAAATGATTCGGAAGATAAGTGATCAAGTCAACTTTTAACACACCTAATCGCAAACAAATAAAACTCATGCAACAATGCTCCTGTTCTACTTAAAATGACGCCAACCAGGAAACCACCATGCAAATAAAATACGCTCTGTGGCTGTTAACTCGTGAGTAGGGCAGGGGCGAAATAATCTCACCTCATTTTATTCACTTATCAAGTGGCGTGCTAGCATGTTACTTCGAGAACCCGCCCTAGCAGCGCATCCCTGACTAAACTCCCTTCCGCGAACGGTCGCTAGAGGGAAAGCGTTTTCTACGAACACGGGAACGGCGTCCATCCGCGCCGAGTTGAGCGCAGTGGCGTCATTTAACATAGCAGTGCAGCGCCATCTGACAGTGCACCGGTCCGGTGTGCAGGATCTGTCGGAATTTATCCAATTTGGCGAATGTGGGCGCGGCGTCTGCCGACTCCGAACACTCCCGAACCTGTGTCAGACCTGTGTCAGACCTGTGTCAGACCTGTGTCAGACCTGTGTCAGACCTGTGTCAGACCTGTGATCAGACCTGTGTCAGACAGCTGTCAAGATATGTGTCAGACCTGTGTCAGACGGTGTGTCAGACCTGTTGTCAGACCTGTGTCAGACCTGTGCTCAGACGTGTGACAGACCTGTGTCAGACCTGTGTCAGACCTGTATGTCAGACCTTGTGTCAGACCCGTACGTGTCCCCGGACCTGGTCAGACCTGTGTAGACCCATGTGCAGACCTGTGCATCAGACCTGTGTTCAGACCTGTGTCAGACCTGGTGTCCCGGATCTGTGTAGACCTGTCAGGACCTGTGTCAGATCTGTGTCAAGACCTGTGTCAGACTGTGTCCCGGATCTGTGTCGAGACCTGTGTCAGACCTGTTGTCAGACCTGTGTCAGAGTCTGTCGTCAACCTGTGTCAGACCTGTGTCAGACCTGTGTCAGACCTGTTGTCAGACCTGTGACAGACTTGTGTCAGACCTGTGTCAACCTGTGTCAGACCTGTGCAGACCTGTGTCAGACCTGTGTCAATCATGTGTCAGACCTGTGGTCCGGACCTGTGTCAGACCTGTGTCAGACCTGTGTCAGACCTGTGTTCAGACCTGTGTCAGACCTGTGACAGAACCTGTGTCCCGGGCCTGTGTCGCCGGATATGGTCGAACCTGTCAGACCTGTGTCAGGCACCTGTGTCAACTGTGTCAGACCTGTGTCAGACCTGTGTCAGACCTGTGTCAGATCTGTGTCAGATCTGGGTCAGACCTGTGTCAGACCTGTGTCAGACCTGTGACAGACTGTCCCGGCCTGTGACAGACCTGTGTTCCCGGGCCTGTGTCCCGGATATTGTGTCATACCTGTGTCAGACCGTGTCAAGACCTGTGTCAACCGTGTTGCAGACCTGTGTCAGACTGTGTCCAGACCTGCTGTCCCGGATTTGTGTCAGACCTGTGTCAGACCTGTGTCAGACTGGTGCAGATCTGTGTCAGGACCTGTGTCAGACCTGTGTCAGATCTGTGTCAGACCTGTGTCAGACCTGTGGTCAGACCTGTGTCCCGGATATGCTGTCAGGACCTGTGTCAGACCTGTGTCAGACCTGTGTCAAGAGTCTTTGTCAGACCTGTGTCAGACCTGTGTCAGACCTGTGTCAGACCTGTGTCAGACCTGTCAGACCTGTGTCAGACCTGTGTCAGACCTGTGTCAGACCTGTGTCAGACCTGTGTCAGACCTGTGTCAGATCTGTGTCAGACCTGTGTCAGACCTGTGTCAGACCTGTGTCAGAGTGCAGCAGATCACCGGCGGCAGGGTGGACGGTGCTCGTTTGCGTTGTGATTGGGGCGGCCCGCTGGAGCTTCACGATAACAGCCAATGTCTGACTGCAACGGCGGCACTTTCAGAAAGTAGCAACGCCGCAGCCCGCAAAGATCGCAGATCGTACATAGGACGAGGGAATTATTAATAGCATGTATATACTGGAAAGTAAAACACCAGCCATCATCTCCGAGGGTTTTAGCTCACGCCATTTTGGAGCAAGCCATTCCCATCCACAGTCTGACAGTTATCATTTTCGATTAACATAATGCTGACCGTAGGGGAGAATATCTGGTAACGGACCATTCTCATGAAACCTTTATGGACCTAATATTTCCACCCCTAGAAGGCATTTCTGCTATGCCATACAGTTGTCATAACGACATTTCCCAGTCCCCAGCAACCATAAACTCTGCTGGCACGTGCCACACGCTAGTCCCCCACCTCCAACACACCCATCCCCCTCCCCTCCCACACACAACGCGTGCACGAGCCATGGAACGCCACGTATCGATTATAGCCCTGCGCCGAGTATAAACCGTGCAGTGTTTAACAGTGCGACTCGCTGTGCGTACAGTGCAGAACAAATGTTCTGTCCTATCGGTACTGCACGCAGTGGAATCCAAAGCAATTACTATGGCCCTCGCACCCGGTATCAGATCAGGCCTCAGGGGCGAGGACAAGAACAGTTTCATTGGATTTCACTGCGTGCAGCACCAACAGACGCTCCGGTGGTGTCGAGGAAGTGAACAGAACATTTGTTCTGCACTGTACACCACCGGTGGGTACGCCGGTTGGACTGTGCCTACCTGTCACAGCTGTCTTTGCATTATAGGGTGAACCATCTAGTATCTAGTGTGGCTCATGCACTGCACACACAGTGCAATCTGTCCTTTTATTGAGCTGTGCACACATACACCTATGTAGTGGCTCGCACTCAGAGCTAAGGGTTTGTGCAATGTGCAGGTGCACAGTCAAAGTTCAGCTTGCTTAGACAATCGTCGGTACAGCTCGTCAGTGACACATCTCCCAGCAATAGTAAGCCCTTTATGTCATACCTGTGCAGTTGTGCACTGTGCAGCCATCACCATATGGCGGATCCAGAACGGATAGTTTTGTTCAGTTGAGGGGGGGGGGGCAAATCCACAAAAAGTATCACACAATTCTGAAAACTCATCGGATTTCGCTTGCTTATTTTTCAGTATCTGATTTAAAACAAACTTTAATTAGTAAAAGTAACTTAGATTTCCTATTATCTCAGGAAATGTGACAAATTTGCGCCGATTTTGGGTGGTTGAGGGGGCATGGCCCCGTGCCCCCCCCCCTCTGGATCCGCCCATGGCCATCACTGGACACAGAGTGTCGCCTGTGTCACCTGCTGCGACACTGGGCACAGAGTGTCGCCTGTGTCACCTGCTGCGACACTGGGCACAGAGTGTCGCCTTTCACCTGCTGCGGACACGGACACAGAGTGTCGCCTGTGTCACCTGCTGCGACACTGGACACAGAGTGTCGCCTGTTCACCTTGCTGCGACACTGGACACATAGTGTCGCCTGTGTCACCTGCTGCGACACTGGACACAGAGTGTCGCCTGTGTCAGCTGCGACACTGGACACAGAGTGTCGCCTGTGTCAGCTGCGACACTGGACACAGAGTGTCGCCTGTGTCAGCTGCGACACTAGACAAAGAGTGTCGCCTGTGTCACCTGCTGCGACACTGGACACAGCGTGTGCGGTGTGCTACCATAGTCAATAGTCACGCGTCATTGCGTCGCGCCGATGATTTATTCTCCCGGGAGGCAGGTAGGGGCAGACGGGATCGATCGTCCCACACCGGCGCCGCCTCCATCTCCCCTGCCCTCCCCTCCTGCCCTCCCGCCCGCTGCCGCCCGCCGTCCCACCACCGTCCCGCCGCCACCGCCGCCACCGCCGCTCCGCCCGGCTGCCGCCCGTCGCCGCCCCATTTGTAAGCGCGGCTGGAGGTGAGGGGAGAAGGGAGGCCGGGGGAGGGAGGCCAATGTTTGTTCGGCCACGGATTATTCGCGCGCGCCGGGGATATCTTTGGCGAGCGCGTGGAAAATCGCGCCATAATCAGATCACAGTGCGGGCTGGTGAGTAATGGAAAGCAGGAACAGGTTGGCACGGGTCGCCGGACGATTCGCTACAACGGGCACGTGCGATCGGGCACGTGGCGGGCGGCACGTGCCGCCGGCGCGGACGTGCCGTCTGTCTTCCCTCGATGTGGCTGCTGCGCAGCGTGTTTCCCGTAGCTACCCACATCACTGCACTGATCCCCCGCGGGCCAGTCCTGCCCCGTCGTCCCATCCCATCCCGTCCGCTGCCAGCCTGACACACCCTTTTAAGTCTTTAGTCTCCCGTCCCCGGCCGCCCCAGGCGCGGCCACATCACCCTCAAATAACCACGCCAAACTCTCCGCGAATTGCAACACGGCCATTGGGCACGTGCCGGCGGCGGCGCGCGGCGGCTGTGGCGCGGCGGCGGCGTTTGTTGCCATCTGCGGCGGCGGCGGCGCGCCGCGTCGGCACCAGGTGACAGACGCGCAGCCTCCCGCGTCCCGGCCGTTAGCGGCTGCTGGAGAGCGGGGTGGCAGCTGGGGGCCGGTCGCCGGCCGCCCCCCGGCCGCCCCCCGGCCCAGAGCAGCAGATGATTACCGCGCATGATTAGCGACAGAGAGGTGCCGTCGGCGTCCGCTACTGCAGACGAGAGGTAGCACGTGCTGCTGGCCGCGGGCCGGCTGCTGCGTCCGCTACTGCAGACGAGAGGTAGCACGTGCTGCTGGCCGCGGGCCTGCTGCTGCTGTGGCTGCTGCTGCTGCTGCTGCTGCGGCTGCAGTGGCGTGCGGCTACCGGGGAGAGAGGTGAGAGATGAGCCAGCATGGTGTGTGGACCACCCAGTAGCGGGGAAAGGGAGGTGGTGCTGATGGAATTCTGTCGCCAGCTCAACCCTGGATTGTAGTGTCGTGGATGAACGCTCACCGTTCACTGTTGACGCGTTGAAGGGTTCGTGATCGGTTGATGTCGTGATCGGTTTACCCATCAGCCGCTCATGCCTCATTTACATCTAATCCTCCGCTGTGATTCCGCGAGTATTTACAGCATAAGGGTCGCTTCGCCGTGAAAGTACCCCTCCAGGTTGTGAGGAACCAACCCGGATTCCGCCGTGCCCGACTTTGGACAAGCAATCACCACTCGCACCATTAGACCACCAACCACTGCAATTGCTGCCGGACGAGCCCGCTTCTCTGATTGTGTGAGCGAGAGCACATTGCAGGCAAATCATGTGAACGTTGAGCGCGGAGAACGCGCGCCGGCAGCGTCACGGGCGCGCCGGGAGCGCCGCACTGGTGCTGGCGGCGGCGAATTGCTGGCGTGCCGCGGTGGCCGGTGGCGGTGGCCGGTGGGCAGAGCGGGTCGAACAGATAGTTTCCGGGCCTAATTCTGCCGCGTGCAGCGTGAGAAGCGGCTGGCCTCTGCAACTTCCTGTGGCTGGGCTCCCACGCTTCGCCGGCGGATGGAGTGGAGGGTCGTCTCGGACCGGCGCCGAGACGGTTAGAGCAGGACAGAGGCAGAGTTAGAGCAGGACAGAGGCAGACCGAGGGCCACACGGACCGCCGCCGAGACGGTTAGAGCAGGACACAGAGGCAGACACCCTTACACACTCGAGCAGAAAGCCGACCAGATCAACAGCGCTGGGCAGACGGAGGGAGCTAAACAGACACGTGGGCGTATCCGGGGGGAGGATGGCAGGGGCCATGACCCCCCAAACCGCCTGTAATCGGCGTAAAATTGACACATTCCCTGATATAGAAGAAAATCTATGCAACTTTTACGAAAAGGCAGGTTGGTTCAAATCAGTTATAAATACATAAGGAACCGAAATCCGATGAGTTTTCAGAATAAATGTATGATACTTTTTGTGATTTGGTCCCCAAACCACTCGTTACTGGATCCGCCAACGGACAGACACACATACAGACAGCTGGGCACAGGGCAGCTGATTCATGGTAATCTCAATCCCGTGCCACCACTTCAGTCAGCATTGCATCACGGCGAATAAGCGCCAAACCTGTGACACACTCCTGCTGCCTCGCCAAACTTGTGACACAGTCCTGCTGCCTTGCCAAACCTGTGGCACAGTCCTGCCGCCTCGGACGACGCGCATCAATCGCGAGAAAGTGCGTTGGTCTCTGCAATGCACTACACTGCTGACTTCCAGGAGCAGCAGCTGTCGGCCCCGCGTGTGGCCAGGAGCGGCGTGTGGCCAGGCGCCTGACGGCGAGACGGCTGCCCATCGTCTGACCTTGTTCCAGGACGCGCCACCGCTGACTGCGTTGCACAATGCTACTCCGGAGTGGAGTTTATCTGGGGCTCGTCACTGTTCCGCGTTGGCTTGCACTCCAGTAGGATGCCCTCTCGGTGAAGTCCTGGTTTGACCACCGCCAGGCGAATTTGTGGAATTTGAGACTACGTCACTACCGGTGGTATCATTTATCTGGCAAACGACCGGATTCATTTGAAAAATGCATGTTGTTGACGTAGTTTTGAGATTAAAGATAAAAAATATACCGGAAGCAATTAAACCGAGCGTTGTTGGGATTGCGTTGTAGGTAGGTATGTATGTACCTTCAGCAGTGGAGTGATTGCATTCAGATTCGGATGTCATCTTGAGAAAGGTAGTCGTCAACTTTTATAAAAATTGTCACGATGAAAATTTATTTGAATGGACATCATTGCTAATCAATGGTTCATACATTGGCAATCGACGTCATCTATGAAAAAGAGTAAGCTCAACTGCTGTCGAATAAAGAGTTTTCTCTCAAGATCTAGGACAGATCTGATTCCTATCTAAGCAACACACGTGCCCACTTATATCGTACAATGGGCATTTAAGCCGCTTGCAACTGACCATACTTTTGCTTAGGCCCTCAAAAGGATAACCATAGCTATTGTACCTATAGAAGGATGCCTAATATGACGATCAATGATAAATGGTAAGTTCGAGTTTCACGAATATCCGCTCCTCTTGCCAAGGCTATTGGGGCCCAAATCCGTAATAGGTAAAGAAGTAATATTTAGCTAGGGAAAATCACCCAAGGAGAAGATATATTATTCCGCTTAGCATTGCCATTTTTCATACGCTTTGTGTTAAGGATATTTGTATCCCTGTTTAATTCACTTAAACATCGCCTCAGAATACTCTGCGATGTTTTGCGATTGCTGATTGCGATACAGATGAACAATTTTCACCCCACCATCGCTCCGCGTCGCAGGGATCCGTTCGTGTGTCATACTTGCATCTTTGCCCAATTCTCCTGGGCTCTGTCCGCGTTTTATTTCCGCATCTCTACCGTCCTGCTGAGCTGTCAGCCTCTCTGCCGCTCTCAGTCTGCGCCGGAATCGTCTCGGTAAATCGATGTGCGCCACGATCGGCGGCGACACCGTGCCGTGACGCCGCGGCCGTGCGGCGTGACGTGACGTGACGGAGCCGGCCAGATCGCGGCCGGCAGCTCTCTCAGATCTCCTCCGCACGTCACGATCCGACACGCTCCGCCGCGGACAGCGGCAGCAGCACTGCACTCTCCCCTGACCGGTCCCTTCTCCTGTCTCAGTCTGTCCCTTATCTCTGTCTCAGTCTGTCCCTTCTCCTGTCTCAGTCTATCCCTGCTCCTGTCTCAGTCTGTCCCTTATCTCTATCCCTTCTCCTGTCTCAGTCTGTCCCTTATCTCTGTCCCTTATCCTGTCTCAGTCTGACCCTTCTCCTGTCTCAGTCTGTCCCTTATCTCTGTCTCAGTCTGTCCCTTATCTCTGACCCTTCTCCTGTCTCAGTTCTCTCCCTTCTCCTGTCTCAGTCTGTCCCTTATCTCTGTCCCTTCTCCTGTCTCCGTCTGTCCCTTCTCCTTTCTCAGTCTGTTCCTTCTCCTGTCTCAGTCTGTTCCTTCTCCTGTCTCAGTATGTCCCTTCTTCTTTCTCACTCTGTCCCTTCTCCTGTCTCAGTCTGTACCTGCTCCTGTCTCAGTCTGTCCCTTCTACTGTCTCAGTCTGTCCCTTATCTCTGTCTCCTTTCTCAGTCTGTCCCTTCTCCTGTATCCGTCTATCCCTTCTTCTGTCTCAATCTGTTCCTTCTACTGTCTCAGTATTTTCCTGTCTCCTTTCTCAGTCTGTCCCTTCTCCTTTCAAGTCTGTTCCTTCTCCTGTCTCAGTCTGTCCCTTCTCCTGTCCCAGTCTGTCCTTTATCCTGCCCCAGTCTGTCCTTTATCCTGCCCCAGTCTGTCCCTTCTCCTTTCTCAGTCTGACCCTTCCCTTGTCTCAGTCTGACCCTTCCCCTGTCTCAGTCTGTCCCTTACCCTGTCTCAGTCTGACCCTTCTCCTGTCTCAGTCTGTCCCTTCTCCTGTCTCAGTCTGTCCCTTCTGTCATGGTCAGCTGTCCGACTCTTCTTCGCTGCTCGTATATGTCAGAATACCGCCCAAGCCAGCCGTACCTGTAAGTTGAGTATTTGATTAAGGTGAAAGCTCCTTGAATACAAAGACCCCTAGAGGAACTCACACTAAGGAACTAGGAAGTGTTCTGACAGTCGATTCCTGGGAGTTCCCGAAGCAAAGAGTTAACAGGAATATCAATGTTTAAGTACATTGCCGAACTGCGGTAGAGTACAAGTTAAAATGCCCGTCGGGAAATCCAGGGATTCCCGCAGCGGGAATGTGCGGTCAGAACATGGCCAAGATTCCTTTCAAAATAGCACAATATCAAATTTCCGTGATTTCGCTTGGAAAGTCAGACGTTCTGGCTTCTGCAAACGAACAGAGACCGATAAACTGTTTCATCAGATGAGGAAGGAAGGGAGGTGGTCATGATGAGCATTTTGTGACTCGCCGTACGGCTGAGATACTGTATACTAGGAGTCTCAGCCGGACGGTGATACGAGAGGGCAGGGAGAGGAGTGAAACAGGCAGGCGGAGGAGCTGCAAGACAGAGACGAAGTGACAGGACATATAGGAGGTATAGGGCTGGTGGACAGAGAGACAGAAGGACAGAGAGGAGGATCAGGGCTGGGGGACAGGGAGACGGAAGGGTGGGCCCTAGTGGAGGTGCAGGGGAGAGACAGAGAGGAGGTATAGGGCTGGTGGACAGGGAGACGGAAGGGCGGGCCCTAGTGGAGGTGCAGGAGAGAGACAGAGAGGAGGTGTAGGGCTGGTGTACAGAGAGACGGAAGGGCGGGCCCTAGTGGAGGTGCAGGGGAGAGACAGAGAGGAGGTATAGGGCTGGAGGACAGAGAGACGGAAGGGCGGGCCCTAGTGGAGGTGCAGGGGAGAGTCAGAGAGAAGGCGCGGAGAGGGGAGGGGTGGTGACTGCAGACGGTCCACTTCCGTCGCCGGGAGGCTCGCGTGACGCCACAATATCCGGCGGGCGCCGGCAGTGGCTCAAATCAGATGAGTTGCCAGATTATCAGGCCGCACCGCCCGCCGGCCACGGTCTGAAGGAGGAGGTCAGAGTCTGGCCACGGGCCGGGGGAGGAGGTCAGACTCTGGTGGAGTCGGACTGATTGAGGTCAGACTCACGGTCAGTGTGTGTGGGGGTCAGGCTCTGACCTGCTTGGGGAGGTCAGATTCTAATGGTCTCAGGCTCACAGTATTTGCTACTAGAGTCATTGCAGCGTACGAAGATGCTTTCCTAACTAGCTGGGTACCACATTATATTCTCGAACGACTTCGTGCATCTGCTCTGAAAAATCGGCCCCATTTCTCACAGTTAGTCGTCTCTGACGTCACCGCTCTGCCGCCATGTTGGCCTATGACGTTGTTTACATGACATGCAGGTATGCATGCCGGCCGGAGCGCCGCCATTTCCCTGGCCGTACACGACTTTAGTGACTGCTTAGCCTCTACTCCGGATGCCATTAACACTGAGGTGTATGTTCACGATTTATTGTATCGCCCATGCATCTTTTGCTCTTGACAGCTCTGTAATTTTTCACATTCTACGATGTAGTCTGGAGGGTAGACGTTCGGGCTGCAAATGCATCCACGTTAGCAGGTTAGGTTCATTAGCTTGTTTGTCACCGCGAAATAGGGATGTAGGAAGTCACGAAATGTGGAGGGGTTCATTGACGCCTTGATCTCGTCTTGAGAGAAACCGAACGCCCTCTACCTATAGAGAAGAAAAAAATTGTGCTTTTCTCATCATAACGAACCTTTTGCCATCCAAATTTTTATCACCGAGCAAAATACAATATTTTTAGCAAAAAACGTCACCAAAAAGTGAGGGGGCATGGCCCCCGAGACCATCGTTCTTATGCCTATGCAGTGGGCGTTGGGATTCTCTCAAGACGAGATCGAGGTTTCACTGACCCTGTGACCCACCTCCACTTTTCGTGACGTTCCTACATCCTTGTTTCGCAGTGACTAATAAGTTATTAAACCTAACCAGCTTACGGCCAACGTAGATGAGTTTGTAGTCCAAAAGTCTACCCTCCAGACTACGTAGCATAATGGGAGAAATTACAGGGCTATGCCACGAAATTATTTTGAGGACTTAAAAACTGTGACTGTGAACTTGATAAATTTGACAGGAAATGCAAAAGAGTATTCGGCAATTGTGTATATTCCACCTTAAGGACCTCAGAGCAGATAGAACTAGTCAAATAAATGCACTACTGCGCAATCGTTGGCTTGATGTCTGGTATATTTCAAAGCCTCTGAATCATCATAATCCTCTCCTACTTCCACGAAGCACACTTAGTTGCCTCTTACCCGCGCCGTGCCGGGGGGTTTAGACATCCCCTCAGGTTTTTCGACGATCGCGAAAAAACAGCGGCGCTTCACACCACCATTTTTGTCACAGCTGTTTGGGTATCAATTACCCACATTTTGTCAAAGTCTCGAGACTTCAGCTCATCTCAGGTCAAGTCACAAGGTCACGTCAAGCGACCTTACCTTCAATTTTTTGTGGGTCGTGCCAAAGCCACAGTCTTTTACCGAGAGACTTGAAACTTGCAGGATTTCATAAGGTTATATGTAACTACAATTATTCTTCGGTTTTTTGGTTTTGGTGCCCTAAGGTCATGACAATTTCCTGACCTCCCCATTATAAGTGAATAGGACTATATACAAATGCTTCCTAATCAATTAATATGTATTGGATCAGTCCAATTCTGTCAAAATCATGTTAATATGTATAGCTCATGCTTGCCATCGATGCTCAGTAACATCTGCAAGGTCATCTGAGGTCGTCTGAGATCATCAGCAATGTTTAGCAGATCGAGACGAGCAGATGCCACTTCTGTGTTTGTCTCGTCAAGCCGCTTCTCTCCATATGCAACACGATCTACCTGGGCCACTAAATGACCTTGACCAGAGGTCAAAGTTGGGGGTTGACTTAACTAGGTCACCATTATCATTTTTAATGCGCATTGATGAGAAAAACACGATATTGTTTAAATAATTGTTCTATCTTTGTTAGGTAAAAAGTTATTTGCGAAAAACAGTTTGGCAAAAATAGCATTTTTGACCTTTGATGACCTGAATCTCAACTTTTGTCCTGAGTAAAATCTAAGGAAATGACGACTATTTAAAATTTAAAGAGGTTTCGACTACCTTTTTCCGTTTGTTCTCAGCTATCATAGTTTCCGAGATTTGTTTTTATCGAGGTCCTAAAACTAGCAAATCTGACCTTTGATGACCTCTGGTGACCTCAAAATTTACCTGAGCTAACAAATGTTGAAGTAAATTCAAATGTCCGTGTTGAGAGCTTTCGAGCGGTTGTTCGTTTTTTTCTTCTACGTCCTATAGGAGCCGAGTTCGAGGGGGATGCCTAAACACTCCCTTCCCCGGCACGGCGAAGGTGGCGTCGAGCACCGGCACGGCGCGGGTTAACACGGGTACAGCTCTGCTTTTGTGCACATCTAGTCTGTAGACTGTAGTCATCTTCTTAACAATATGCATCACTAATTCTGCATCAGGCTCCTCCCGTCAGGCATTTGTTTATATCACAACTCCACGTCACTTCACGTCACATCACATCACGACACGTCATACCACCTCTCACATCCTGCGTCATATCACATCAGACCCTTTACCCTGTCACTACGCCTGCTTATGTCATATTACATCATCTCTTACGTCATGCTTCATTATCTCTCTAGATCACGTCATATCACAAACATAACCACATTACGACACTTCACGTCTCGACATCACTTCACATTATCTCCCTGATTAACATCACACCAACTCCTCACAACAAATTCATCACATCACTTCACATCATCGGCCACCGCCTCGCCACATCATGTCACACCACCTTCTCACATCATCAGCTCCTATCACTTCCCCACGTCACGTAACGTCCCCATGTCACGTCACGTCCCCGCCTCACCAGACCACCGGGCGCCGCGCCGCGTCCTTTGTTCGCACCTATATCGACCTGCCGACGTGCAGATTAATGTGGCTCGATAAACTCTCAGGCATCGGAGGCGTCCGCGGGCGTCCACGGGCGTCTGTGGGCGTCTGAGGGCGTCCACGGGCGTCCGCTAGGGTACACGGGCGTCCGAGGGCGCCCATGGGCGTCCACGGGTGTCCAAGTCCGTCCGCGGGCAGTGCAGCGGCGTGGCAGGGCGGTGGGTTGACGGTCCTAGGTCACCGCTAGATGGCAGGGTGGTGGGTTCACGGTCCTGGGTCACCGCTAGATGGCAGGGCGTTGGGTTCACGGTCCTGGGTCACCGCTAGATGGCAGGGTGGTGGGTTCACGGTCATGAGTCACCACTAGATGGCAAGATGGTGGGTTCACAGTCCTGGGCCACCGCTAGATGATAGAGTGATGGGTTCATGGTCCTGGGTCACCGCTAGATGGCAGGGTGGTGGGTTCACGGTCCTGGGTCACCGCTAGATGGCGCTACAGGCGCCCGCGCTATTTCCGACATGATGGCGACCAGGGACCGTATCCGGGGGAGGAGAGTGGGCGTCGCCGGCCTCATCGTCGGTGCCGACACGAGAGAGGCCCTCCCCGCCCCCTGTCCTGCCGACCCCGACAGGTGTGCCCGCAGCTGTGTCGGTAATCAGTATCTCATCTCTCTCTCTCTCCCACCCTCTCTACCGGCAGATGTCGAAGCGGAAGAGGTTGTCGCGCCACCCGCCGATGCGCCGGCCGGTCGGTCCGCCGCTGCCACTGAGAGAGACTCCTGTCGACGTGGCGCAGCCTCCAGCGACGTCCACGCTGCTGCTGAACGGTGCTGGAGCGACGTCGACGCCCAAGCTGACGCAGAAGACAGGGCAAACGGTGATACCCAAACTGACGCAGGAGTCGGCCAGCCCAACGGCGGCATCAGTGGAGGCTAGTCAAGAACGGAAGATGGGCGATCAAGGACGGAAGATGGGCGATGGAGAAGTGGTTCGAAACGAGCCGGCCGTTCAGGACAAGAACTCAGATGTGACTTCTGACGTTCAAGAAGCGGAGTCGACCGACGGTCAGACGAACCAGGAGAGGACGACTGTTCCGGAGAAGATGGCTGTGACTGAGGAGAAGAAGTTGGCCTCTCCGATGGCTGTGACTGAGGAGAAGGAGTTGGCCTCTCCTAGGCAGGAGCCGCCCGAGGAACGGTCAGGAGAGGTCAAGGAAGAGCCGGGGGCGATGTCGGCGGAGGTCAAGGAAGAGCCGGAGGCGATGTCGGCGGAGGTCAAGGAAGAGCCGGAGGCGATGTCGGTGGAGGTCAAGGAAGAGCCGGAGGCGGTGTCGGTGACGTCACCTGGAGTCGTGGAGGCGGTGTCGGTGACGTCACCTGGAGTCGGCACGCAAACGGACGAGTCGGCGATGGCACCTGTGATGACGTCAGAGGCTGTGACGACGTCAGAGGAGAAGATGGAGTGCTCAGCGGCTTCAGGTAGGTGCCCCAGGGCTACGAGATGCCTGGCAGCGTTGACTTACTAAACAATGTGTTGCTGCCTCAGTCCAGCTTCTTTGATCATTCACCTCTGGCTCACACAGGGAGGAATCTCCAGACCACCACTCTGCATTCATCAAATTGTTAAGTTTGTTGTATCTGGTCACTGTTCAAAGTTAAGTTTTGTTTTACCCCAGCTCATAAATTGCTTGTTTGCATGAAGGTATTTTGATTGTTCTATCCCCCGTTGGTGAGAAGCGTTATGATGTATCCGGGATTATATTAATGTGCAGGAATGATAAAATTAATGTGACGATACACTTATGACGATATCATTAAAATCGATAGACGAAACCAATGTGACATTGGTTATCTGAATATCTGCAGTCTGTAGATATAAGGAAATGTGTTATGTAATATACAAGGAAGCGAAATAACAAAGCAGCAAGCAGACAATCTAAGTAAATTAATTTACCTCGCAGATCTGCCCTTCTACCGACATCTTCTACCCCTTCCCCCGCCTCAGTGCTAAGGTGATATTGGACGGTGAACCAGAAGGGTAAATCACGCCTTTACACCCTGGGTGCAATGCGTGATGAGGAGAGACGGGAGGGATGTAGTAGGGAGAGGAGAGGTTCAGCAAGGTAAACCACCCCGACATCCAGGTGGCGATCCGCCGACGTCCTCGCCCCCGCCGTCCGCCTAACACATGGTGCCGCCGGGATCAAATGTAACGCTGACGCCGCTCTCCGGTGACCGCAAAAACAGCCTGTCCATGGGGCATATACAGCCGCCCGAATAAGATAACTAGTGTCGACTGTCTGCACAAAAAATACAGTGACAGCTGGCTGCTGAAGGACCATCGCGGTTGGTCCCCGCGCAGATGGCTTTGTCTGGGATACGCTCTCGTCTGACTTAGACTTGTGGGGAAAATACATTCTTTCTGACCCACCACTGCCTCGCAAGGTAATAGACGCCAAATAGTATTGGAAGTTGTGACGCTCTGAAGGCTGAAGCCCATACCATAATGTATCGCAAGATTGTAACGAATCGACAGTCAGACATTTTAGCATTGACAAACACATGATGAGTATATGGTGGGAAGCACCTGATGGACCTATGGGAATATGTCCGTGTCGCTGTCACTCCTTGCGCTGTATGCTCTCAGACCGTGAATCCACGGTCTCTCCCCGTCACCCTACCCCCTCTCGTCTGCTCCCATCTCAGCCTCTCCCGCTGTTTAGCGCCAGGTCACGAGGCGACACCGTCACCCCACCCCCTCTCGTCTGCTCCCATCTCAGCCTCTCCCGCTGTTTAGCGCCAGGTCACGAAGCGACACCGTCACCGTGGGAGCCGCCACCGGCCGGTGCCACCCGACTGCGCAGACATTGTCACTCATTGTCACCGGATTCACGGCGGTGACACGCCGGCTCGATACGCGCATCTCCCGTCCTCGGGCTCCGGCTCCGGTGGAGGTGGAGGTGGCGGCGGTGGCGGAGGCGGAGGCGGAGGTGTTGGTGGTGGTGGCGGCGGCGGTGGCGGCGGTGGCGGCGGCGGCGGCGCAGACGGAGATGGTGGATGTGGAGGCGGAGATGGCTTCTCTGCGTGGCTGGGGTACTGACAGATCCAGAACGGATAACAATTCGGTTTGAATGGGGCAGATTACGAAAAAAAATGTAACAAAAAGTTATACAGGCGATTCCAACAACGATCTTATCTCGCTTGCTTGTGCGATAACCGAAATACAATATTTGTGTTTCCGTTAATTTTTTTTTTTAAACAAATACGTCAATATTCGTCCGATTTCAGTCGTTCTGGTGCCAATATAGTCCCAATGCCCTCCCACGGATCCACCCCTGAGACGGCAGGGAGACGGCGGGCGGTCCCCGGAGCTGTCTGTTGAGCTGTCTGTTGAGCTGTCTGTTGAGCTGTCGGCGGGGCTGCCAGCGGTCAGGATGCTGTGGTCGCAGTGGTTGGCTGAGTGGTGAGCGTTCTCGCGGTGGCGGCGTATCACTGGACCGCTGACGTCCTTAGTCCGGTCGTGACGATGACCGGAATGAGGTGATGTGAGGTCAGCACTGGGGCAGATGAATCAGAGGTCCGGGCTGGTCCGGGCCGGCGGATGTTCTGCTGAGGCTGTGAGGAGCTGACCGGTGTTTCCCTGACCGCGAAAATTATGCGGAGCTGACTGAAGGCCTTTAGACTGCAGCGTGGTGCGGTTGTCATGGGCGGCGTCACCCACGGTAATATGTTGAGGTGGAGGCAGGATCCTGACTGATCTGATAAGTTACACATAATTACAGAATACCTCTGTTCCCGTCAACAATTTAAATTTTGAACACAGACCAAAATTCTTATAGACGATCCGAGATCCAGATCAGATAAAATTATTATCGCATTGTTGGGGTCGATTATTAATTTGGTTTACAAAGTAACTTGATTTATTTCATTGTTTATTGCTTGGTAATATCGACTTACATTTAAAAAATGTCGGTTAATCGATTGTGTGTATCGATATTGCGTTTATGTATTACTGGAAAGAGACTCAATATAGTTCAGCGAAGCGCTAGAAAGCGATATTAACCCTATTACTGTCGGGGGGGGGGCGAATCGGCCCCCTTGCGGTTTTTGCGCGTACGGGGTCATTCATTAAATTACTCCAGAATTTCAAACTTGCTGCTTTTCCTAACATTATCGTTGCCGCATCGAATGGTGTATTTCTTTCCAAATTGAATTATTAGGAGGGGTCCAGGACAGTTTCTTTAGGGGGCCGTGTTCGGCCTTTGCAACAATAATCTGTGCGCACTGGTTAAGCCTCATGGAGAGTTGTGTGTTGAGAAGAAAAGTTACCAAAATACAGACATCCGGTAGAGAATTGATTGTTCTTTCAGATGGCGATCTCGAAATTTCAAAATTTTGAATTTGACATCCAATTTTTTGAAAAACTTATTTTTTCACAATAGAGAATGATCGCAAGTTTTTCCTATTTCCACAGACGTTTTAAAAAACTCCGAGGCATAGGTATGGTGAGAGAACAACGACCACTAGTGTCGCATATAAAAAAGGTTGTTTAGCAGTTTCAGAGGTGATATCTAAATATTGTGGCGGATGACCCTGATGTCAGGTCAAATGCTAACCTCTTCAATATAAGTATATATGATGAGAATGTTAAAAACGAGGGTTTAATGCATTGCATCAATCTCATTATTTCAGTATCATGTCATCTTAGCCCTTCTTTGATGAAAAGGATGAAATTTTTTAGTCAGTGATACCTTTTGAAAGGTCGATCAAGGTCACCACACCTTTTTATCATAGTGAACTCGTGCACAAACACTATCAATCAGAGACTCCACAACATGGTCCTAAAATGTTTGTCTCGTCAACTACGCGCTTATTGGATATTGCATTTTGACCGACTCCCCTAAGCGTCCTAACAGAACTTTGACCTTTGACCATTGACCTTGACACCTCCGGGGTCAAATTTTCGAATTTGACAAATTGGATATGATCCGAATCGAAATTTGTGACGAAAGAAACACGTGCTCTTACCAAAATAAGTGCTGTATATCTTTAGATAACAAAGTTATTAACTGAACAAACATTTGCTGAAAAACAGTTTGTTTAAGCATTTTGTTGACCTTTACAGTCCAAACCATGAACTGGGAGGTCATTTCTGATTGCCTAGTCGTGAAGATAATTAAAAAAGCTTTATAGGTGATTTTTAAGATTCCTCCTAGCTGCCATAGTTTCCGAAATAATGGCAAGGTTTCCTGAAAATTATCATGTTTTGACAAAAATAATTTTTTGTTGACGTCATTTGCCTTGAAGATAATGACCAAGGTCACTCGACAATTAAACAAAATGGAGTTCATTGTCGAATTTTAGTCCTACACACAAGTTTCATGGTTTCTAGCTCTTATGGGAAGCGGATGAATCTGAAGGGGGGCCGAATGAGCCCCCCCCCGACAGATTCGTATACTTTTCATCCCTCCAGGAATAGGGTTAAAATGTGTAATTCCGAGGCAATAGTATCGTACCAATGGGTTTCTGACTCGTCATCCTTCCCGAACTTAGTGGCACCATCCCTGGTATCTGTGTGTACAACAGAATACATGGCACGTGTCGACACACCTTTTCAGAGCAGCATATTACATATTTTAACAGCTGCCAGGAGCCCAGATGTTCTTACCATTTACGTTACGTGCGTCGCCACTTCGATCACAGCTGGGTTTCGTAGTCGCTTTTCAAATGTAATTCAAACGAGACTTATTTCCTTTCCAGTGGCCGGCTAAAGGTCATGTGGAACGTTGGTAGGACATGTTTCATTAAGTGAGGCCCATACTAAGCTGTTGCTGCTGCAAAAAAGTGCAGTGACCTAGACTACGACCAAATAGCGTTATATAATGGAATGGTGTGGGTGATATCAGAACGCAGCGTATACGTCTACTTCACACATTGCTTTCTACTTAAAAACACGTGCGAACTACATTCAGCTTCCTAGATTCGTATTCGTATTATTTAATAAATAAGCAAACACCATCCACTCTCTCATTGCCGAATATTGCCGTATGCACCGTCGTAGCGACAAAAGTTTGTCTGGAATGGGCACTAGACTGTGTTGGCCCGCTCTGACCTGCGCTATCGACCAACATATCAGCACGTACCGTCCACTTATGTTCCGTGCCATCTTCATCAGACCCTCGCCGGCACGTTTGCGAAACATGTAAAATTGAGTCCCTCGGCGGCGCGTGGTGGACCCTCTTCCGGGTGAAATGTGTGCTCTCTCAATAACGTAGTATCATGCGCTGCTCTAACACTACAATTCTGAAGTACAAACCTGAGCGTACAACACTATCCACGTTAGCATGCAACAGACTGTCTTCCTAAGCTATCTTCAAGGGTGGAGTTCAAATACAGGCTGATGACAGCAGCGACACTGTGTACAAAGTCAGAACAGCTGCAATATAACTTTATAGCTTCGTTGGGCTCTGACAATAACCTGTCAATGGTTATTTATAATTATACGGGTTAAGCACACTGCGCTTCAATCCTAACAACCCAAGATACGCTTGATGTTGGCACCAAACTAACCGTAACATCCCGAGCCCTTAACACCCTTCATCGTTGCACACCGCACCTAATCTGCACGTGCGGCCCTCGAGAGCGGGGCGTCTACTCCTCCCAGGGTGCTGGACTGTTTACTTGCTCTTGAGAAGAGGCGCGCGCCTGAGTCTTCGGAGATGGAAGTGGCGTTCATTACCGCAGGGCGATGAGGGACTCGAGTTACAATATGTTGGGTGATCAACAGAGAATAACAATTTATAGAGACTCAAGCGTAGAATCGCTGTCCAATGACAATTAGAATAGTCCGTCTGGTCAGTCTTCTGCGAGGCCGGTGGCGGTGATAGGGTCGAGTGGTGAGGGGGGGGCAGGCCTGTGGCGGTGGGTGGCGATTGGGGAGGTGTCGGGGGTCCGGGGCAGGCGTGGGGAACGCGTTTTATTAGAGCAAATAATATGTGGCCGGGCGGTGCAGAGAAGCGGAACTTGACCCATGCATCGGCACGGAAGCTGGTGTGATTCGTCCGGGACCGATCCAGCAAGCCGGACGGCTCGTGGACACGTTATGGCGATTTCTCTCCCCGATTTCGTAGAGCTCTGCCCGGCAGACTTGTAACGCAACGACTCAAATTCGTTTGAGTGGGCTCATGTCTGACATAACAGCCGAGTAACTGACTCGACTCTTGACTCAAATGCTGTTTCAAAAAATGAATCGGTTCGACTCCAGACTGAAGAGATGCTTATACAAATTGAATCGACTCGACTCTTGACTCAAGTGCAATTTTAACCAGTGGTTGATTCGACTCGACTCAAAATATATTTGAGTCCACTCAATTTGACTCATCATCACAAGCTTTTTTATTAC